>MJUT01058902.1:142261-162157 GCA_002080005.1 Gigantidas platifrons | reverse complement strand
TGCCAATTATTACCAGGTGAGCGATGACAGGCTCTCCAGAGCCTCTAGTTTGTAATTTACAAAGCTGGGCGCGAACCCACGCTGTATTGGTGATAGGCTTGTATGACTTGTTAGATCCAACGACCTAACTCATTGAGCCACCCGGACCTCAAAGAAGGGCAGACAGTACAATGGCCAAAGTAAAAAGGACAGAAGGACAAACGACCATCAACAAAACATACACATAAAATTAAAGATCGAGCAACATCAACCCCATTAAAAACCGGATTTGAACTCAGGTGGTCCAGAAGGGAAGCAGTTCCTGATCCATATACCATAGCCCTTTAGAATTTGAAATTAACCCTAAAGGACCTCAGGATATCACAGAAAATAAATCAGATAAAGGGACATAACCCTATGTTATATTTTTGTAGCATCAAAAGAAGAGCACCAAGATGTCTTACAGAGAGCCAATCAGATGTTACAACAAAAATATGACTTTCATCAGACAACTATACAAGTAGAAAAACATGTCCATAATTTACAGTGTGCCGAGTGTCATGTTCCAGTGTAGAGGTTGTGACCCCAGTTGATCTGTTCACAGTGTAGAGGTTGTGACCCCAGTTGATCTGTTTACAATGAAGAGGTTGTGATTACAGTTATCTGTTCACAGACTTGGCAATAAGCAATAGACCTACTTTTTCACATTCCTGATTTGATTCTAAAATTATACGTTCTTATACCTTTTTGTACGGGTTATATCCATAACGTGGGGAAAATGGTACCTGGTCTATCAAGAGCAATTGAAAGGACATTGATTTTGAGTATAATTTTCTCATTATTTTTAGGTATTTGAGTCTTGTACAAAACCAGGGCAAATAGAAAATTTGTTTGTTGCTACAACATTAAAATGTTATTTTCATTGAACTTTGCATGAACAGGAACCTTTTTGTCTGCCTTAAAGGGAAATAACTCCTGTAAAGCATATAATATTAGAACCGAAGTCGGAAATGGGCAAATGGTCTATTCTTAGTTTACAGAACAGAGTATCTGTCTGTTTCTTATCAACGACTCAGGCCTTGTGGTTATAAAACTTTCAAGAACATTTTTTTCTACTCATATTATAAAAACAGCCAATCAAATCACTGTATCCTACATAAATTGTTCCGATTGGACAATTTTTGAGTAAGAGTACAAACTTATTACTCAAATGTTTTATAACAGTAGGACTAGAACTTTATAATGGAAACGGCAATAGTAGAGTTTAAGCTGTAAAATTTATGCCGTATTTAATATGTCTATTTTTGTTGGTAGCTACTTATAAGATACGTTATACGGTACTATTGAAACAAAAGAAGCTGCCCATATTGGATATAACGTGTTTCTTTTTTTGCATAAGTACTAGGATGAAGGCAGAGGTGCGTAGTACCAAGGATGAAGGCAGAGGTACATAGTACCAAGGATGAAGGCAGAGGTGCATAGTACCAAGGATGAAGGCAGAGGTACATAGTACCAAGGCCTTCACCTGAGTACGAATGCAGAAAAAGAAACCTGTTATATCCAATAGAGACAGCTTCTTTAGTTACAATAGTAATGTACCTAACTTGTACAATTATGATGTTTAAAAAAAACCAACCAATTATGATGTGATAGAACAGATGATATGATATTCCCTTCTTTGTAGGATGTAACAAAATGTTATTACAAAATTTGTGTGGCATTTTTTTTTTTTTTGCACAAAACATACCAGTGAAAATTTAAATCAAGAAAATAAAACCAACATTTCGTAGGGTGTTACATTGTAAAACATTGTCTATTTATTGTGTCTTTAAATATATATATATACATGCTTATTTTAACTTTATTTCTAACTTTAACTAAGAAATATTAATTTATTAGTGCCATTCAAAGTAAAATATTGCAAATGTGGATTACGAGTTATATTTTTTTATCTTTGTAATTGGTCATTTGTCAACAAATGTCAAGTCACGATCTATGCCGACAAGTAAATTTCTTTTGATTGCGATCCCAGTCGTGTGAACAGTTTTGTTTGTGAATGAGTTTACCTAATTTAACTATTACAACATTGGTCGAATTCATAAGCTCATTCATAAAAAGAACTCCAAAAACATCAACCTGTAACTGATATTAGAGACCGCATTTACAATAGCATTGCTGGTTGTATTATTGTACAAATTTTACTGCCCATGGTAGGAAATAATATTAAACATTTTTACAATAGGGAACCAGATACTGCCCATGATAGAAAATAATATTAAACATTTTTACAATAGGGAACCAGATACTGCCCATGGTAGAAAATAATATTAAACATTTTTTCAATAAGGAACCAGTGTTTCAATCACATGATTTAGCTATTTATATATATACAAAATGTATCTAGTGAATATATTTTTTGTCTGCTTGGCCCCAATATCATTAGGTAAAAAAACTTTCCTGTTATGCTATAATTGTGCTGGCATGATAAATTTCACATACTAAAATATAAATAAATTAATTTGATGTGTTTAAGAGATTTTGATTGGATAAAAAATTGATGTTATTTTCCATAGACAAAATTTTTAACCGGAAGTCACATGTTGGGGTCTCAATTGGGAAAATTTCTATTTTTAATTCTTTTTAAGCAATTATTATCCGTCAAAATATTGTTAGGACAAGAAAAAAATTAATTGGGAATTAATTTATAAGGATTGATCATAATTTTTTGTTCGGTTCATTTGAAATAAACTAAAAAATGTGGTACACACCCTTACGAAACCCGCTTCGCGGGTTACACAGTGTGTACCACATTTTTGAGTTTTATAAAAGTTTTAAAAATTCCACAAAATCAATTTAAAGTTATTTATAGCCTAACTTTAAAGGCTAATAATTTTTTGCGTGTGGCTTGTAAATATCATTATCTTGGATGGGTTCTTACGTGCAAATATTTGAAGCAAGGGTTTTCAAGTTTTGGGGGAAAATCTTAATTTTTGGTTGAAAAATCAACAATTTTGAGAATTGAGTCTTGTTTACACGATAACTTGAGTAAACATGGATAGATTTTAAAAAATTTTTGCATGTGGCTTGTAATTATCATTATCTTGGATGGGTTCTAATATGGAAATATTTGAAGCAAGGGTTTTGGAGGAAAATCTTAGTTTTTGGTTGAAAACTCACCAATTTTGAGAATTGTCTTGTTTACGCAATAACTTTAGTAAACATGGATAGATTTGAATAATATTTTGCAAGTAGCTTGTAATTATCATTATCTTGGATTGGTTTTAACATGGAAATATTTTAAGCAAGTGTTTTGGGGGAAAATGTTAGTTTTTGGCTGAAAAATCACAAATTTTGAGAATTGTGTCTTGTTTATGTGATAACTTTAGTAAACATGGATAGATTTGAATAATCTTTGCATGTGGCTTGTAAGTATGTTATACATTAAGACTGCAAGGCTGCTTTCTATAAATATATAAAACTAAATATTATGCAAGTGCGGGGGGATACGTCGCACATTCATGCACTAGGCGGTTCTTTTATTAACTTTCAGTTTGCATATCTATTTTCATAAAATTTCATGTTATTTTTTCCCAAATTTAACTTGTTCATGTCCATATTCATACAATCTTATGTTAACAACAATTTACATGTGTCGACCCTGGGGATAATTAGTATAATAATTGTTTTTTTTATTGAAAATAAATATGCAAAAAGAAAGTTAAAAAAAGGGGGGTAATTCTGTGCCACGAGCGCCTGTGCAAATTATGGGTCGAGAATCAGCATACCAGCTATTTATTTAAAGTCTATCACAATCGGAATTTTTCATACCCAACATTATTTTCGTTTTCCGTACTGACCTTCATAAAATGAAGATTAAACACTGAATTTTTTTTTTTTTTTTCATTTTTTTTTTTTATTGAAATCTGTACATTTGTTAGTTAAAAAACATCGAATACCGGTAACACTGAATTATTGGTGAATATGCTACGAAACGTTAAGATTCAAACAACATTAAATGAGCGTGACAATTTGAAGTGTTTGAATCTTAACAGTATTTTCCTTACCTCAAAGCTAAAACCCCGAGAGTTCCGAACTTCCGTTTTTTATAGGTGGCGCTGTTACTTTCACTTTGAATTTTTGTCATCCTGGACAATAATTCTGATAACAATAGTTTTGGGTCTTTTTTTGTCAAAAAAAAGAACACTAATCGTATCTTTTGCAGCATAACTGTTTAATGATAGCTTAAACAAATCATTTATGGACAGTTAAAAATTTTCAACAAAATCATAGATAATATGCCTTTAATGATGGCCTTATAGAATTGATAATAGTACAAATATTAAACATAGAAATTCTAAAGCTATTTATGAATAACAGCTACACTATAAGCATATACTGCATAATTCGTTTCTCATCATGATACCGCATTGTTTTGTAACATAATGTCTACTTTAATATAACCACATTAATGGTCCAATGAGTACAGTAGATCTTGCAATCGAGCCCAAGGATCCACATACAATCTCATTATTCCGATCTAGATTTCCTGAAACAAGCAAGTCGTAATCAGGAATTTAATACAAGTTTTTATCCGAATTAAGCAGGTTTGTTAAGGGAAAGACCATTTAACTTGAAGGGGGGGGTTATGGTTTTTTCCTAAAAAAAATATTCTGATTCCCAATGTTGCTGAAAAAAACATTCTGATTTTGGTGGAGGAAAAAAAAAATAATCTGATTCAGAGTTTTTGTCATATAACATAATGTTAAATTCTGGACAAAAATTTCGCGCTTATCGCGACAAAAAAAATAAATATTCTAACTCTCGTGTTGTCCGAAAAAAAAAACATAGCCCCCCCTGCAAGTTAAATGGCCGGTCCCTAAGTAAAAAACTTTAAAACTTTGGTCAGAGAGAATTTTTTTTGTGGGTTCGAGCCCCGGCTGGTCAAACCAAAGACTATAAAATTGTTATTATCTGCCTCTCTGATAAACACGCAATATTAAGGCGTAAGAGCTTTTTGGTTCAGAATGAGGATAATGTGGAGCGACATGTCTACCAGCAGACTGTTGTTTCACTGAACTAGCCCCATAAAAATCAAGGCAAGCATGTTGGTCTAGTACAAAGAAGACGTCATCATCATCTGATCATCGAATGTAACTTGTTTTCGCCATGATATAATGAAAAATTCCCGACGTGGCGTTAAGCGACAATCACTCACTTACTCTTCTAATTGACTTTATTAGCAAGCCCAACCAATATAATGTTAACCTCAGGATTTTGTCCCGACTTTTGCCCCGATCTTGTACTCTATTAACAAAATCATGTCTTTTAATGTTCTGTTGAGTATAATATAGCAAATAGTTCAAATAGAGGAAAACCTCTCGTAGCCATTGGCTGTTGGCAATCCTCGTTAAACAAATAAAGAATTAAATTAAATAGTTCAAGTAACTTTGTGCCAAATTGGCAGTTTATGGACATGTCGCTCACCCCAAGATATTATATGAACATCAGAATCACTTCAGTTCAGATAATATTTTGGGGGTGACTGACCTGTCCATAAATTGCTGCATGGCCATCAGCACTTTGAACTGTTTGATAAGTAATCAGTCTACAGCTGAAAACAAAATGTAATTTATCAGTAAATTGGACCTTTTGTTCTTTTGATCTTTGCTGAGTGATATTGTCAGTATCAACAGATTGACTCTGTGTGTGGTCTGGCCCCGGCGCTACAAAACTTTATAATTTACAAATATTCTCAAATAAGGAACTCAGCCAATCAAATTTTAGTATTTCCTTATTTGAGAATATTCTCAGACTTTAGTAAATTCTCAGGTTTTGTGGCACCGGGGCCTGATATCGCATGACATTTATTACATATAAAACCAATGACATAAGTTTTTATGTTATTGACATACATTATCACTAATATCACAGCCATTCCTATCAGACTCGATGTGATACCAGCGATAATGTCTGTCTCGACCTTCAAAGTTACTGTTATTCTATATTTCTTTATTGGTTGATGATATTTTTAATATTAAATGTATATTTTATTATATAATCAGTTATTATACAATTGTTGACTGACAGCTGTTAGGACAATAAGTATTTTGCTGAACCAGAAGACTAGACTTGTCAGATGCAGAAGAAATACAAAATACTTGTTGCCCACAAGCACTGCCAAATTAGTTTTTATAGAAATAATAAACAGATTTTACCATTAATCTTTTTTTTTTTTAATTTATAAAAAAAAAAACCACAGGATTTTTCCCTACCCTTTTCCCATCCTCAACCCTTCCCTTATTCAACCATTAACTCCCCCTTCTTTTTTCCTTAACCCTCCCCTTTTCCATCCTTTCCCTTCCCTCTTCCCCTTTTCCTACCCTTAACCCTTCCTCTCCCCCTTTCCCAACCTTAGCCCTTTCCTCTCTCCCCCTTTCCCAACCTTAGCCCTTTCCTCTCTCCCCCTTTCCCAACCTGAGCCCTTCCCTCTCTCCCCTTTTCCCATCTTTAACTCTTCCCTCTCTCCCCTTTTCCTACCCTTAACCCTTCCTCTCTCCCCCTTTCCCAACCTGAGCCCTTCCCTCTCTCCCCCTTTCCCATCCTTAACTCTTCCCTCTCTCCCCCTTTCCCACCCTTAACCCTCCACCTTTTTCTTTTCTCACCTTTGACCCTCCCCCTTTTCCTCCCTTAATCCCTATTCAGGGATCGACCTTTATTAAGGGCTTCAGATGCATACAGAGTGTTACAAAGATCCATAACGGCCATAAGAACTGGATTTGTAAAAGAAGAAATGTAATATAAGGCATTATAAAATTCATAATATTTGTATAGAAGAGGTAAACATGGATAATAATTTTAGCACATAAACTATTATTTAAAAGGCAATTACAACAAAAATTAGTTTAATATGTTTAGCTTATCATTTTAGATTTTGTTCATATTCCAACTTTTGACAAAGATGTTTTTTCTGTAGAGAATCAAAATAAGGTCTTTAAACCTAGAACTTTTTCACTTTTATACCAACACTTAAACGTGATTTATTTTAGAGAACAAGATGTTTGATTCGCAGTATCAATTATTTTGTCATAAACGAATCAGTCATCCCTTTCATGCAAGTTAATATTAAAAGGAAAATAATCAATTAACTGACTAGAAATATGAAAAACCATTAAAAAAAAGTTTGATGCATTATAAAAATGTATGGAAATAGGTAGGTGATCTTAATTATGCTTAGAATTCACAGCTATGTTACGTCATTTGGTTTTTTTTACAAGTGAACACACGTACAAAATGTAGGCCAAGTACCTACTGACACCAATTAAAGTTATTCTCTACAGCAGGTATTGGTCTGACACCAATTATAGTTATTCTCTACACCAAGTATTGGTCTGACACCAGTTATAGTTATTCTCTACACCAAGTATGATCAAGTATTGGTCTTTCCCTAATTATAGTTATTCTCTAAGCCAAGTATTGGTCTGATACCAATTATAGTTATTCTCTACAGCAGATATTGGTCTGACACCAGTTATAGTTTTCTCTACACCAAGTATTGGTCTTTCCCTAATTATAGTTATTCTCTAAGCCAAGTATTGGTCTGACACTAGTTATAGTTTGTTTTGTTTTTTTATTGATGAGGCGATTGTCACGTGAAGAATTGACCACCAAGCACCGTGAAGAGAAATTAGGTGTTTTTTTCACCTCTGTCCATCTGACTTGAAGTCTTCGCTGATTTCATTTTTGTCGCAACTTTGTTTGGTACTGATTGTCATACTATGTGAACCCCTGAACAATTTCCTTTTATGCCTTTCCTTTCTGTGAAATGAAACAAAAAATGGATCAATGAATAAACCTTGCTGGAAAGGGAAAGTTGTGAGCAGCTTTCCATGTACCTGTCAATAGTTTCATATTGAAGTCTGTTTTGGATATCAAAATCACTCCGACTTGATATCTGGATCAGTTATATCATGGCGACCAGTTTTAGTGGTGGAAGAAGCCGGAGAGAACCACCGACCATGCGCAAGCAACTGGTAAACTTATCACTTGGGGCTGCGAGTCGGAGTGCACCCTTCTTTGTAATTTACAAAGGTGGGCGCGAACCCACGCCGTACTGGTGATAAGCTTGTATGAGTTGTTAGGTAATCCAACTACCTAACCCATTGAGCGACCCGGGCCCTTGCTTTAGACAAGGAACTGGAACATGTGGTTGTTTCATTTTCATGCTCGGGTGTAAAAGATTCTTGTGAAATGGTTACAGCAGTTGAGCAGGATGGACTCAATTGTAGTGTCATCCGACAAACCAAGTGACCAGGGAAATGTGTCGGATTGTAAAGGATGTTGGAATACTCGGGTTTGATTTAGTTAACAGAAATACTTTGGAACCATCAATTTTTGTCGGATATGACAGGATGTCGGAAAACTCGGGTGTTGGATTGCACAAGTTCCACTGTATAGGTAAATTTAAATATTTGTCTATCTTTTTTTTCTATTTTATTTTGTTTGCAGATAATTCAGGGCATGGGTATTATGGTGCTTTGCACCACTTTCAACAATATTTCAGTTATATCTGGCGGTCAGTTTTATTGGTGGAGGAAACCGGAGTACTGGGAGAAAACCACCGAACTGCCACAAGTCACTGTCAAACTTTATCAAATAATGTTGTATCGAGTATACATTACCATGAGCGGGATTCAAACTCACTACGTTATTTATTCGGTTGTTTTAAAATAGTCAATAGCTAAAAATTGAGAATGAACTCATTTTTACAATCTCGGTTTTCCTCTTTCGTGACATTCTCTGACAATGTTATCACAAGAGGAGTTGACAGACAAAATGTAGAGAACTAAATTTAGAAGAAACTGCATAGAAAAACATTTGAGAATGAATCAAGCGACAAAACTTTTTTTTATTTTTTACTCTTTTTTTGTTGTTGTGGCTGTAATACCATTACGTAACATATTAATCCTGTCTTTAAATATTCCTATCAAAAATCAAACTCTGCTAAATAACGTGTCTTGATGTCCATGTCGTTTTAAAGGAAAACGACGGATGTCACTAGTAGAACAGGAACTGCTAACACTCCCGGAGCACCTCTAGATTTAGACACTGGTTTTAGTGGGATGCGTGTTGTCTAGTCTATATTTTTCTATGTACTGTTTATCCTTTTATCCTTTTTTCTTTTGGCCATTGTGATGTCTGTCCTTCGATTAACGGCTTCTGATTACCCCTTTGGTATCTTCAAACTTTTGACCATTGTGTTGTCGGCCCTTCTTTGATTTACGGCTCTTGATTACCCGTTTGGTATCTTCAACGTTTTCTTGTTCTTTTTCATTTGGCCATTGTAGTGTCTGTCCTTTGATTTACGGCCTCTGATTACCCCTTTGGTATCTTCAAACTTTTCTTATTCAATATTAACTGTTATACAATTGAGTACATTAGACTATTGGTTAATTTGACGTTTGTTGAGAATCCCATGGTATTAATATTAATTATCTGATTTTGTTAGACTATTTTTTAAAACAGACAAATTCATCAATATTTTCCACTTTCAGCTCTTACATCTGTCATTTTTATTTCTGATGTTTTTGTCGATAAATTACAGATACAGGAAAATCAATGCTGTATTCCTTATCTCCTTTCTGTAATTTTCCAAGAGCTTTCTATTTCCAAAAATATATAGTGTTTTCAAATTTTCTTGTCAGTTGCGAAAGTCGTCATTAATACAATCATCTTTGCGTTTGTAAATAGTAAAAGCTGGATCAATAATATGAAGAATCAATGCGACTTGGAATAGCGGATCAATTAAGTATGATTATTGGTATTTCTCTACAGAAACAATATTGATCAACACAAGGCTGCATTTTTGTTTTAAATACATCATGGTTGATTTGCCTTAGAAAACCGCCGTCCGAGACAGCAAGAACAATATATAAAATTTGTCATAATGTAGTTAGATTCCGTACTATAATGATACACCATTGATACGGTACAGACATTCTGTATAGATTACTATGTGCTATTGATCTACAGGACTGTATATGTACTGGAATACAGTACCATTCCATGAGAGTTGGATTTAGCTAATATATATTTTGTGGGACTATATTGATTATATTTAACTTTAAAAGCAGACAATTCTCTTATTCTATCCTTCATTGGAAGTTGATACCTGTTTTTTTAGGATTATTTCTTATTGGAATGACTCTTAATTATTGTGGCGGTGTGCATCTATGAGATAATAATTCGTAGGAGTACTCTTACAGAAGCGCAATATCTATAGACTATAGATGTACTATTAAAAGCAGACACTTCTCTATTCTATCCTCAGTTGGAAGTTTCTATCTTTTTCTATAGGATTATTACTTACTGTGATGACTCTAAATTATTGTTGCGTGCATCTGTGAGATAATTGTTCGTATGCATTATCTTACTGAACTGCATTAGATGAAACGGTAGGAATTCCTCTTACTAAAGTGCAATAGATGAAACAGTAGGAATTCCTCTTACTAAAGTGCAATAGATGAAACAGTAGGAATTCCTCTTACTGAAGTGCAATAGATTTGCAACACACTTGATATGGCTCTTGAATTTGATTCCGATGAAAGCGATGCCGAGGAAAGGTCTCCATCCCGAGAAAGCCGAAAGTACAAGGTACATTCGGTAGACTCTGGATACAACAAGCAACAGCCAAAGCGTGACATGATAGATAATCTATTTACTTATATTAATCGAGATCTATTGATATGCAAATTGTTTTACTTTTTTTTCTTTGCTGCTTTCGGATCTCTATTTCCTCTACTCGCCATTTATTTCAAACAGTTAGCGATGAATCCCACTCAAAGCGGTATATTAATAGGATTCAGACCTTTCATAGAATTTTGCAGTGCTCCATTTTGGGGAAGTCTTGCAGATCGGTACAAAAAAGCCAAACAACTTTTACTATTTTCCTTGTTTAGTTGGATAATATTTACGCTGGCTATAGCGTTTGTTAAACCTCCTCATGATCATTGTGTAGAAGGAAACTCGACTCACAAAATACCACCTGGATATGCCGTCAGGTTCAAACGCGAGCTACTTCCGGGACCTGCGTACAGGAGCAATCCTAGCAGCACAACACCCATTGTACATAAAGCAATTTTGCATCATATTAATAACTTTTCAACAAAGATGCGAACAAGTACAATACACCCGGAAGTTCATAAAGTGTTTCATAACCTGCATGATGCCATCAAGCATCATTTTAATAAGTCACATGACAGTAGTTCTAGTGACGTGTTTTCTGGGCAGACGGCATCAAAACCATCAACAAGTACAGTACATCCAGATGTCCATAAGGTGTTTCACAACCTGCATAAAGGCATTCATAATCATATTAATAAAACAACTGAATTATCTTCTGGAGGGAAGGCTTCGACAAGTACCCACCATCCTATTTTCCATAATGTACATAAAGGAGTCATGTACCATTTAAATACTACGACTGCGACTCCAGCAAGCGCTGAATCTGACGACACAATCAAGCCAGTGTATAGTTCTATTTATTACGATAGGAAGGACGTCCAGGATACATTCTTTTCTCTTCTTCTATTGGTTGTTATAGGCGAGTTCTTCAGCGCACCAGCAATTACATTTGTAGACTCGGTAACTCTAGAATATCTCGGTGAAGATGTTGATAACTATGGCCGCCAAAGAATGTTTGGATCGCTTGGTTGGGGTCTTTCCATGTTTTTCGTTGGCTTAGCACTAGATCATTCTTCAACGTTTCCAGACCACCCGTGTGGTATAAAGCATATTGCTGAGAAAAACTACACCATATGTTTTGCCGTATTTTCTGTTCTAATGAGTTGCGCGCTGATAACTGCCACCCAGCTCCAATTCAGACACCATAGTGGCGGTAAAGACATTCAGTTGGTAGAACTCGTGGTCCGTGTTAAGGATAAAGTAATGGAGAAAATAACGGGTGAGAAACGTCCAGATTCCGGACCGATGTACGATGATGCGGACAGCGATATTAATTACTTAGAAACTAAAGCAGCAGTACAAAAACAGGCATCGGAACAAGAAGGAAGTGACTGTCAAATTTCCCTTGACAAGCGACCGGATATGGTTACAGATGCAGTTTCGAAACCTCCAGATAATCTCGAAGATGAACCATTTTTAGCGAAATGGATAGCTGTTATGAAGATGTTGGCGACCTTTAAGTATATATCTGTGCTGTTTGTATCCTGGTTTATGGGGTTCGGGATAGGACTAATATTTACATTCTTGTTCTGGTATCTACAGGACATTGGCGGAAGTCCAACATTATTTGGTGTAGCCTCTGTCCTGAACCACGTTTCCGAATTGTTGGCGTTCTTCTTCAGTAGGAAGCTTATTACCTCTATAGGTAAGAAATGATTTAAGTATAGAAATTTTACACACAAAATTTAAATTTTATATAGCTCAAAAATAGCAACTGCATAGAACTAAACTTGAATATGAATGTATTATATTTAGGGATGACAAAAATTGTGTCTCAAAATTAAGCAGGACAGAGTAACCAGCGTGTTATATGACTTTTTCGTCATCAGTTGCACCCGATTTCGTCTGTAATGTTGTAACTAGATTAACACGACGGGTGCCACTAGTGGAGCAGGAACTACTTACCCTTCCGGAGAATCTGAGTTCACCCCGGGTTTTAGTGGGGGTTCGTGTTACTCGATCTTTAGTCTTATGTGTATGTTTTGTAGATCGTTGCCCTTTTGTCCTTTTTCTTCTGGCCATTGTGTTGTCTGTCCTTCTTGGATTTACGGATTCTGGTTACCCTTTTGGTATCTTCACACTCTTCTTCCATCTTGTCAGAAGCTATTTATCCAAATTGACGTGCCGGGAAACACAGGCATCTTCTTACGGAACTGATTGGAGTAGTGATTGTTGTTTAACGCCATGTGAACAATTTTAGCCATATCATGGCGAGAACAAGTTGGATTCAATGAAGGAGATGATGATGCCGCTTTGTACCAGACAAGCACGATTAATTGGGTCTTTATAGTGCTAGCTCACTGAAATAACAGTACGCGGGTAGACATGTCGCTAAACTCTGGCACATTAGCCTGATTCCGAGCCAACCAGACTTTGCTCTTGCTCTTAGAAACTGCTTTCCTGGAGGAGAAGCAGCAATTACCAATTTTATAGACTTTGGGTTGACCCGACTGGAACTCGAACCCACGATCTATCGCACTCTAGGCAAGAACATTTACCATTGCACCACCAATGCCGTTGGGAACTGATTGGAACAAAACTTAATCACGCAATGACTGATTACAAATGTACGTCTATGTAACAATCGAAATATATTATTGTTGTTCTTCATACTACCGTCACATTGAGGTACATTCCATGATCCAATTATCTGTTTTCCTCCGTAAAAAGTTGTTCTTATAATTAGGGTTGAAAGTGCCAGACTTTATTGGGGAAGGGGAGTTATAACTTAGTGTTAGTGTCTGGAAATTTAAACAATTGAGGTGGATATCAGCTATGCGGTATCATGGCGCGAACCCACGTCATTGGTGTCATAGGTCGATGACTCACAGAAAAAAATGTAGCGTGAAATTTATTATTTTCATATGCATTCGAAATAATCATTGTACATTGTTTAACACTTGTTTTTTTTTAACGATTACTGTCTTCTTCGTGAATGTTAATGTAGAAGTAGAAAAACGAACCCTGAAAATTTGAGTATGAAACACCTTCATTTATATTTCACTAATTATGTTCGTTCGTCCGGTTTAGGCCCTTTGGTTTGCTTGCTCCCAAAGACTTAAATTGTTGGGCTTTGGGCGTACCCAGTGAAGATTATTCCAGAAACACGTCGTGTGTGCTAAATTTGATATCTGGGTTTTTATTGCGAGTTGCCATCACAAAAGATTTGGCGCCAAAATTGTGATAAATATTTGTCGTAAATAATCACTCTAGATAGTCTTCACTAGGAAATACATAATATGGCAGTCCCATACATAGTATAGGATTCTAACGATCGTATACAATTTCCTCAGATCTTGTTCTATTTCTAACGGATTTTAATATTAAACCACTAACGCTATTCTAGTATCATCTGGATCGATTTTTAAGTCGTATAGAGTTAATTATCAATAATGGCGATCCTCACAAAGCAATAAAATCTCCAAAACAATTAATTAAAACTAAATTTATTTTATTTTTGTGATGGATTACTTTGTGTACACCCACCATTAAGAGATTAGTGTTTTGACTATGTATTTATTCATAAATCTTCGAAAGGGAAAGGGAAATTTGTATTACGAAAAGTTTGAAGATGCCAAAACGGTAACCAGAAGCCTTAAGTCGAAGATGGACAGATACTGCAATGGTCAGATGAAAAAGGGCAAAAAGAGAAAGAATGAATAATAAAGAACACAACCAACTAAATATTGAACAACAGGAAGTGAACCCAGGTGCCCCGGAAGGGAATTGCAGTTTCTGCTCCACTAGTGGCGTCATAGGTGACAAAGGATATTATAGGCTTCAACAGGTATACAGCAACAAGCAAATGCACGTTACTACGTGTCCATGGGAAACTCATCAAACCCAAAAGGTCAAGTGAAACTTTTGTTATCACTAGGCGTCCGTTTATGAAACCAGAACAACAATAGCTGTCGCATAGAACAGTCTCGTTCCTGTTATTTAGTGCAATTGATGGCAGATAAGTTGCATATTCATGCGCTGGGTGTTTTTATTTTATTTTATTATCATTGTTAAGGTTTGTGGAACCAAAAGAAGTGTTAGGGTTATGGTGTTTAACGCCACTTGGGGAGACAGGTAAAACACAAAATCAGCAATATCTCCAGTTGTATTTGCAATGAAGCATCCCTATGAAATGCAGATTTAGTCTAGTACAAATGGAAACATATGGGGGTTAATGTCCTTGATTCCAATAAATAACCAGGCATAGAAATGCAATTTTATTTTTTGGACCAGGAGCATTATGATATAATGATTAAATTTTGTACAAACGAATGCACTATGGTCTAGTGGTATCAAGTCATTGTGATTAAACATTTAGCATATGCCAGACTAGACAATGGTTAATATTTACCAAATGAGAGAGATACGAGTGGGGTGGGGGTTCAATGCTAAGTTTTACCGACCCCCCCCCCCCACAGTGTTTTTCATAAACATGTAACAAAAAGCTGAATTTGTAGCATGGAAGCGAAACAAATTATTGTCCAGTCAACGAAGGGTATAAGGGTATGTTTTTAAGCCAAAGTACTTTTATTGACAATTTCGAAAACTCCCTCCCTCCCTACCACTGTCTGGCCCGCTCCTAAAAATTGAAAACCCACTACCCCCGTTGTCCAGTCCAGGTTGCATCTAGTGTGGTATACTATCGGTATGTATACTTGTATGCTATTTCTAAACAATATCTGCTGACATCGAATGCGAGATTGTGTGCTACGAAATGAACATTCCTTGGAATTATTTATTATCTTTAGTATAAAAATATGAGATCATCTTGATATGTAAGATAAAATTCTAAGATGTGGGTGGACACCAAGTCATTCACTTGCCAACAAAATCAATAATACATGGTAAGGAATTAATGATGAAAATCGATACAAACTTGTAATGTTGTTTGCCGACTATGGTTTTATTATCCGAGAAGCAAATATATCATTTAAAGCATAATGACGGAGTCGCATCTTTCAGTGCTGCTCGCCCATGTTAATTTTAATTTTTTTTTAATTACTGTTTCTATGGCAACGTTTGAAGAAAGATGTTTATTATTGATAGTAAACACGTACATTCGTCCTTTGAAGTTTTAAAATGCAATTACATCTAAGTTTAGTCAACGCAATATAATGATAGATTGTTGATTAGAGGTTGCTGACCGCTCAGAGGTCATGCATATTCAGATAACAAGATATTATATATATATATATAGGACACAGGTACATTTTTTCATGGTTTCATGCACAACAATACATACGCCGAGTACTATAGTGAGTGAATGAGTGAGTTAGGGATTTTTGTGCAACGCCAAGTACTAGTAGGCAATTTTTCAGCTATATCATGGCGAGAACAAGAGATGATGTCTGCTTTTACTAGATCAACACGCTTAGTTGGATGTTTATAATGATAGCCTGAAGTGAAATAACAGTCCGCACCGGGTAGAAATGTCGCTCCACGCGGACACGATATCCTGATTTTGTGCCAACCATTTTTGCTATTACTCCTTAATATACTGCCTGCTTAGTAGAGAAGTAGTAAATACCAATTGTATAGTCTTTGTTTTTACCCGATCGGAGCTCGAATCCACGATCTACCGCGCTCGAGACGGTACTAGTAGCTAACAGTTACACTACCTGTGCGGTCATACGCCGAGTACGCTAACCGTTACCCCACCTGTGCGGTCACACGCCGAGTACGCTAACCGTTACACCACCTGTGCGGTCATACGCCGAGTACGCTAACCGTTACACCACCTGTGCGGTCATACGCCGAGGAGTATGGAGTTGATTGCAAGTAATAACATTTTGTAATACACTATAAAGGTTCTATGAACTGGATACAATGGAATTGTATATATAGTTAGATAAATATTAAATATCGTTAATTACTTCTTTATAGGACATTAATGATGGAAATATTTTTATGTTAGAGAAATCAATATTAAAATACATGAGTTATTGAAGGGACAAACACTAATTACTCATTTAAAGTGCAATATCTAAAAGTTATCAATACTAAAGGCATAAAATGAAAAAATAAAACCGCCATATTTTGACATCGCAGATATCAAGCGCCATACGGTATCAGGATCTCTGGAAACGACATGTATAAACACACGATAGAAAGCCTGCATACACAGATTCGCTTCCACTCAAAACCCACACGATGTCACAAAAATGAATGACAACATAAACATTGACAGTGCAATAGTAGGATCAATGAATGCTCGTAGTTAACTGTTTAACTGACTGCTAACTAGGAAGGTAGAATTTAGACCATTAGTCTTTAGACCCGTTTATAGAGTGACCATTAGAAAATAGTAATTGGACGAATGTTATACAGTCAAACCTGCCCAAGCGATCACCTCTATTGGGCAGTCACATGTGTTAACAAATTACCCTTTTTGTTGTCCTGTCATAGAAAATTGCATATGAATTAAACCTCTA
This sequence comes from Gigantidas platifrons, assembly GCA_002080005.1. Classification (NCBI taxonomy): domain Eukaryota; kingdom Metazoa; phylum Mollusca; class Bivalvia; order Mytilida; family Modiolidae; genus Gigantidas; species Gigantidas platifrons. The sequence continues at coordinate 145,007 of MJUT01058902.1, read as the reverse complement.
TTAAGAGGTTACTTGTCTTATAAGACCACTTTGTCTTTGTCCCAGAGATGACCTTTTATACGTTTTGACTGTATAAAGTGTAATATTATAGGGTTATTGCACGAATATTTTATAATAATGTGGTCGTGTCCAGGTAATATGCCAAAATATTACCCAAGTCTGAGAGACATATTACCCGACCACATTAATATTATTATTATACTGAGTGTCTAATTGTCCAGGTAATATGCCAAAATATTACAGTACCAAATATAACTACAGAAACTTACACGAAGTATAATAATAAGGATTATTATATGACTTCAGATAATGTCTTTTTCTGATTGGCTGACGTCCCTAGTAACGATCTTTGATAAAAAAAAACATTATATTCACCTCGTGTGACGTCACGCGAGGCGAATATAACATTCCACCAAGTTAAACCACAGGCGCTTGTGTAGACTCAAAAATATGCTCGCTATGTACCTAAAATACCACGTGGTATTTTAGGTACATAGCGAGCATATTTTGACTCTACACAAGCGCCTATGGCTAAACCAAATAAAATGTCGTGATCAAAGCCTATTTTAAGGGTGAAAGAAACATATAAAATGTGTCATATAATAAAACAATTAATGACTTTAAAATTCGATGGATACCAGGATTTATTAACCCAAGAAAAATATATTTACCTCGGCCCCTGGCCTCGGTAAATATAATATTCTTAGGTTAACAAATCCTTGTATCCACCTCATTAAAAATCATTAATTGTATAATATTGTCCCGAGCAGTATATCATATTTCACGAGCTTGCGAGTGCAATATGATATACTGCGAGGGACAAGATTCCTCCATATTAGTGCAATAACCCTTTTATAATATAGTACCAAATATTCCAGTCTGTGACAATTACATTTAGCCAAATTATATATTTCCCTGCAACATGTATTCAACAATAATTCCACCATTTTGTTTATCTCTCGTTCGCTTGTGTGCAAATATAGTTTTACTCGGAACCTCTGTAGTGCTTACCAAACTTAAAGGAGAAAGAATGGAATGCAATATTGGTCAAGATGCAATATTTTAAACTCATTCGGAATTGCTTTATTTTTTATGTATATTAAAAAGGAAGACTAGTAAAAATATCGAAAAATATTGCATTTTTATTTTACAAAGAAATCTACATGAAATATTTGATACTATATTATAAACATGTATATACATTGCTCTAATTTTTTTTCTTGCAGGACATGTAAGAGTATTATACATTGGATTACTAGGAAATGTTGTTAGATTTATATATATCTCTATAATATCTAACCCATGGTGGGTTCTTCCATTTGAGCTAATACAAGGTAAGTCTTCAATACAAGAACACTCTACTAAAAGCTAATCTTAGATAAAGTTAATACAACCGGGACCAAACTTGGCATATTTGCTGCAGTTACCAGCTCAACACCCTAAAATAATCAGCTTAGAGGCCCAACAAAACTTGTTGAGGCACATGAGATATTCAAATTTTCAGTTACTATCTTGGCTACTGTCTTAGACATTTTCAGAGGCCCCAAGTCAACTTACGTGGTCTTGGGCTCCTGGGCCACTGCTAATTTTAAGTACAACGAAGGGCTGTCCAATGTTGCCAATGTCTCTGAATTGTCCAATCTTGATAGGCCCTTCGTTTCTCTACACTCATTTACTACAAGAATTGGGCTAAAATTATGTACAATATTTAGGGTTAGTGTTATGGTGCTTAACTCCACTTTCAACAATATTTCAGTCGCAAGTCACTGACAAACTTTATCACATAATGTTGTATCGAATACACCTCACCACTTCGAAGTCACAACTTTAGTAATGATAGGCACTTATTGCATAGATGGCTGAAAGTCAAATATATAATATATAGAAAATATATCCAACTTTAATATTTAGAAGATATTTTTATGAAAATACAACAAAGACATACAAAATACATGATCATAGCCTATCGTTATGTACATTTCATTATTGCAGTCTAGCTAATCCTGCCTCTGTTTTCTCAATCTAATTACAATCACATCTCTCACATGATATGTCGCAACGTGGAAGATCTGAAGAAACCTCACTAAGGGTCACATGCGAGGTTAGGTGACTATGAAAGCTTGACATTTTTTTTTAAACTGTTTTGTTTGCTACAAGCCAGCAGATTGGCCAAAAAGGACATAAGCCGTATTTGTCATATTATTAGATATTCATGACATAGTGTCACTCACATATAACCTGTAAAAGCGGTTTCCTCAGACCCCCTACGCCACGATATACTAGTAAAGGGGAGCAAATGAGAGATGAAATTTTAATCAGATTGCTTTTTTTTCTAGTGTATGGTATTTGGAAATCAATGTCTGTTATTTGCAAAATAATTAATTAAGATGGCCACGGTACTTATGATTCTAGTTTTTAGCTCACCTGACCCAAAGGGTCATGTGAGCTATAGCCATCACTTGGCGTCCGTCGTCGTCGTCGTCCGTCGTCCGTCGTTAGCTTTTCACATTTCAATCTTCTCCTCAGAAACCACTGAGCCAAATGGAACCAAACTTGGCAGGAATGTGTATCAGGAGGTCCTCTATAAAAATTATGTTTTTTGTTTCGATCAGGAATTCAACATGGCGGGCAGGGCCAATAATGTGTTTTGATTGGCTCAATTTTCAAAGATCTTCTTGTCAGAAACTACACAGCCAATAGAATTGTTTTATGGTGTGAAGGATCCTTGGGTGGTCCTCTACCAAAA
>MJUT01058902.1:127090-140535 GCA_002080005.1 Gigantidas platifrons | reverse complement strand
GCAGACATAGTTTTAACATAGAACCCTATGGGATTTGAATAGTAACTTAGATGTATTCGGCATGCAGACATTCTTAAGAGGACTTAGTTATGTCAGGTGAGCGATACAGGCTCATGTGAGCCTCTAGTTGTATTTGTTATCATAACTGAACGAGATGTCTAGTAAGTGTAGTCCTCTATCAAACTTTTGATTAGATGTAGCAAAATCAGGATACCATACAGGGTCGTCGTGATCGTATGGTAGTTGGATTTACAACTACATGTGCAATCAATGCCTATCACCACTAACGTTTTGAAGGCGAGGGTACTCGATACAACATATGTGATAAAGTTTGTAAGTGACTTGCGACAGATCGCTGGTTTTCTCCACCAATAAAATTGACCTCCACGATATAACTGAAATATTGTTTAAAGTGGCGTTAACCACCATGAACAAAATCAGGATGCCATACGATGAAGTTTATTTATGTTTTAGGGTTGACACATGCAGCTGTTTGGGCCGCATGTTGTTCTTACATTACAAATGCAATACCAACGGAACTGAGATCATCGGCGCAGGGTATATTGCAAGGACTTCATCATGGTCTAGGTAGAGGATGTGGTGCTGTATTTGGAGGAATTATGGTATATACTTATGGTAAGTGTTAATAAATTACCTTTGGTTATTTCGTTATTCTGTTTTATCGGAAAATTTGACACTTTCCCTTTGATGTGTGTCGCTGATAAAGTCTGGATCACTGAACTGACCTTGATCCACTAAAATATTAGGTCAGTTCGTAACTCGTATGCGCAAGTTTATTGTTCAATCTGACGTATTTACACATTATTATGTCACCGATAAAAACAATAACGTAAGTTCTGAAGACCTCGACAGACATTATCACAAAATATCCCACCTCCTCCTGTCGGACTCGCTGAGATATTAGCGATAAGGTCTGTCTCGACCTTCAAAATTGCTGTTATTCTATATTTAACGTCCGGCTACCTTCGGTAGATATTGCGGACAGATTACTTTCTTAGAGACTAGAGCTCTGTCTGTTTTCTCCTGTCGGTGTTGGTGGTCTGTCACCCAGGTCCGTATCGGTGTCGCTTGTTGTATAGCGTTTATATATTTTTTCATCCCTATATAATTACATTATGTATTCATTTCATGTAGAATAATCCATGTGATTGGTCAACAGGTTGAAACGTGACTTCGAAATTTGAAATTTCGCCTGTCAATGAAGATCAAAACCATTCAACCACGCCAACTCCCATGAAATATTTTTGAACGTCATGAAAAATATTTACTACACATAATAGCAATAGTTGAAAACGTGGAATATTAAAACAATTAATAATAATTTAAATTGTATTTAACAATGTAAATATGTATTATATGCATTGAATGCAAATTTGCAGTCCAGTAGGGTTGTAGAAGCATTTTGTATATGAATTGATACCGCGCTTCCTTCAAAATGTACTGTCAACGTTTTTCACTAGAGAGAGACCAGCACAGTGTCACATTCCTGACTTGATACAGACATTTTCAATAGAAAATGGTGTGTTCAACCAGATTAAATGGCGCAAAAACATGTACTAGTATATGATTAGACTTTATATAAAAATAAAATGGTATGGAAGGAATGGACCATATCCTAAGCAAAACCATAGCAAGAAAAATAACTTGTTGAAACCACAGACATTTGACCGATGGACCTTAATTTTACGGTGTTTGCCACGGGGTACGTATTTTCAGGCCTAGTAACGATGTAGGGCATCTATTTGTGGGTCCTGGGTCCACACGAATACTAGAAAAATACACAAGGTAAGAAACAAAATCACTGAAAATGGCGGAGTACTGCTAAATTTCTTATGATTGTCGATTTCCATGATTTCTGAAAAATAAACGGAAGGAATGCACTAATCTTGTGGATCCCCATCAGCTGTTGTGCCACTGGTTTACTCTCATATTCGTACTAATTTGCATATATACCCCCGACTATCTGTTCTCAAGACCTATTGTCAACGAACACGGAGGTCGACCACTTATTTTCTATTATGCGGCACGCGATTGGTCAAGGCAAATTTCCGGAAAAGAATTGATCAATCGCGTGCCGTATAACAGAAAATAAGTCGACCTCCGGGTTTGTTGACAATTTTGTTTCTTACCTTGTGTATTTTTCTAGTATTCGTGTGGACCCAGGACTCACAAATAGAGGCCCTACATCGTTACTAGGCCTGAAAATACGTACCCCCGTGGCAAACACGGGGAAATTAAGGTCCATCGGTCAAATGCATGTGGTTGAAACTTGTCTTGTATGTATAAGCCACATAACATTGAACAACTGGTTCCTACGATAGTCTGTTGCAAATCGAACGATAAAAGGGTAGATTCATACAAGTCGTGTGAAAATTAAATAAATGTCCAAGATGATGGTGCCATTTCATAACGTATGTCCTTGTCAGATAGTTTACAAAAGCCTGATCATGACAGTGTCGGGTTCGTCCATATACGTAAATCTTAAAGGCTAATTACCAAATTTAAAACTCCCTTCTTTAATTTTAATAGTTCTAACACAAAAATGTGAATTTCACGCTGCTTCAATCGAATAGAACAGGATTTCAAATCTTTTAAACAGAAAACACAAAAACTTAACTAAATTTGTGTAGCATCTAGTACACTGAGAATCACACCGGGTCATATCTCTCTATTTTTCAGCTGACAATAAATCATGAACGACATATATTTGAAAGTATATAAAAAGCAATAAACTTGTCTCCGTGGATCTGTAAAATGTAAATTGTGTTTTCATTTACCGTATTATCTTTTATTTATTCAACCACATCGCTGGTATAATGGTTAGCGTGCTCGTCTCGAGTGTCAGGGTAGATCGTGGTTTCGAGCCCCGGTCGGGTAAAACCAAAGCCTATAAAATTGGTATTTGTTGCTTCGCCTAAGGATATATAGCGTTAACCCAAGGAGAAAGAGCAAAGACTTGTTGGCTAGGAATCAGGATAATGTGTCCTAGTGGAGCGACATGTCCATCCTTGGTCTGTTGTTTCTCCAGTAGACAAAGACTGGTTGGCTAGGAATCAGGATAATGTGTCCTAGTGGAGCGACAAGTCTACCCACGGACTGTTGTTTCAGTGAACTAGCACTATAAAAATCCAACTAAGCGCGTTTGTCTAGCATAAAGCGGACTTCATCATCATCTCATTGAAAATTAACTTGTTCTCATCATGACACAGCCAAAAAATTAAACAACAATCACTCACTCACTTAATACAGATTTATTCCATTTGAACTATTTCTTTACGTTTCCGTTCCGTCTTTGCCTTTTAGTAACACCCCACAAAATTATTAGTTTTATCATTTTTAGAGATCTAAAAATGGAGCATTTTAAGCGTTAATTTCTCGATTATATACGTTGTACAACTCACACAAAGTGGTATATCAATGATATATATAATTATGACCTTTATAAAACAGATATTATCAATAATTGCTAAATCTAGTACGAGTTATCTACCGATGACTGAATTTATCGACATTTGTAGCTGTTACTTTAACACTATGATTATCTTTATCATTGCAAATATTGATAGGAAATGTGTACAACTGGTGTACAATAAGTTGCGATTGTTGTGTTATGGGTGTACTGTCTCTTTATCGTTAATAAGTGTACTGTCTATTGGGGTGAACATTTTAATATAAATATAAGAATTAAATGTACTGTCCATGCAAGAATGGAAATATTGTTACATTGTAGTTTTAATCCCTATTTTTGTTTGTATGTGCGTTGCAGGATGCGTGATTGCGTTGGTGTGACAATATTGTATCCCTCCCGCGTACTGTTTGCTTCAGTGAGCTAGCACTATAAAATCCTACTAAGTCCCCTGGTATCCTGATCTTATGCAGAGCGAAGGGTAATAGGCATATTATCCGTGATGTCATAGAGTCACACGGGGGAACTAATTGTTTGGTTGGAAAAATAACAAATCTTCCAACTGATCTATTATGGTTAAATTTGTTACAACTTCTATGTTTCACAAAATAATAATATATTCTTTCCAAGGTAAAAAAAATATTCAACCATCTTTTTATCACAGTGAGCAATTCATTTTTTTGTTTAATTCAAGCATATTTATTAAAGCAGTCTAATCATGTGTAAAATACAGAACCCTTTCTATAGCCAATAAAACTACAAAAATTTGCATTCAAAGTTGGCCAGTGATTTGCACTGAACAAGTCAGTAGTTTTCTCCGGTTTCCTCCACCAATAAAACTGGTCACTACGAAATAACTGAAATATTGTTGAAAGTGGCGTTAATTTAAACACCATAACTCTTAAACACATATTATGTTTGTTTCAGGTAGTGTTATTACATTCCGTACTTATGGGATTACATGTCTTATTGTTTTGATATTGTATGTGGCGTTAAACCGTTTCTTTGGCAACAGATCACACTTTACTTATGGTAGTAGTATGAAACATCAACTATTAGAGGAGGAGTCACCGACGCTCCACCTTGCGCCACATGGAGTACCATCTGGTATAGCGAGAGATTTGTCCAGTAGTAGACTGAAAGATGAAGGTGGGATATGTTATGTTATGAAATATACTCAACATACAATAAATAAAAAGAAAGGCAGCTATGAAATTATTTTAAGTCAAATAGATATATATTTCAGTGAAATAATAAGACAGGAATTTGTGTTCTATTATTACAGTTTGCATTTATTTGTATTTGATTAGTACATTTTGTGTTTAATTTAGTTTTATTTTATTAATACAGTTTGTATTTAGTTTTATTTTATTAGTAGTTTGTACTTGTCTTATTATTACAGTTTGTATTTATTTTTATTTTATTAGTAGTTTGTATTTATTTTTATTTTATTAGTATGTACATGTAGTTTATATTTAGTTGTATTTTATTGGTACAGTTTGTATTTATTTGTATTGTATTAGCATAGTTTGTATTTATTTGTATTTTATTAGCATAGTTTGTATTTATTTGTATTGTATTAGCATAGTTTGTATTTATTTTTATTTTATTAGTACAGTTTGTATTTATTTGTATTGTATTAGCATAGTTTGTATCTAGTTATATTTTATTGGTACAGTTTGTATTTATTTGTATTTTATTAGCATACTTTGTATTTATTTTTATTTTATTAACAGTTTGTATTTATTTGTATTTTATTAGTATAGTTTGTATTTATTTTTTGTTTTATTGTTACATTTTGTATTTATTTTTATTTTATTAACAGTTTGTATTTATTTTTTATTTTATTAGTAGTTTGTATTTATTTGTATTTTATTAGTAGTTTGTATTTGTTTTATTATTACAGTTTGTATTTATTTTTATTTTATTAGTATGTACATGTAGTTTATATTTAGTTGTATTTTATTGGTACAGTTTGTATTTATTTGTATTGTATTAGCATAGTTTGTATTTATTTTTATTTTATTAAGTTTGTATTTATTTTTATTTTGTTAGTAGTTTGTATTTAATTAGTATAGTTTCTATTTATTGTTACATTTTGTATTTAGTTTTAATTTATTAGTAGTTTGTATCTATTTTATTAGTACAGTTTGTATTTATTTTTATTTTATTAGTAGTTTGTATTTAATTAGTATAGTTTCTATTTATTGTTACATTTTGTATTTATTTTTATTTTGTTAGTAGTTTGTATTTAATTAGTATAGTTTCTATTTATTGTTACATTTTGTATTTAGTTTTAATTTATTAGTAGTTTGTATCTATTTTATTAGTACAGTTTGTATTTATTTGTATTTTATTAGTAGTTTGTATTTATTTGTATTTTATTAGTAGTTTGTACTGATCATTTGTTCTATTTTTATATTGTGTACTTATTTTTGTTATTTTCTCACAGTTTACTGATTATTTGTTCTATTTTTAAATTGTGTACTTATTTTTGCTTTATTAATACAGTTTTGCATTTATTTTTTATTTTATTACTACAAAATTGTTGGTAGTTTATTTTTTTTTATTTTTTTTTTATAAATACATTTTGCACTTATTTTTCCTTTTTCAGTACAGTTTGAACTTATTTTTCTGATATTAGTAAACTTTGTGTAAATTTTCTATTAGTACAGTTTCCACTTATTTTTAGTTTTAGTGGAACACTGAAATAATATTTTCAATCATTTAAATGTATATATCAACCATTCCACATTTTGGAAACCAACTCCTTAGTTTTGATCTTAAACACTACACAGAAAACTAACTGCACAAAAATACCAGAGGTGAACTCATGTGCTCCTTAAGGGTTATCAGTTCAGTTCCGGGTGGCTCGTTGGATCTAACAGCTCATACAAGCCTATCACCAATACGGTGTGGGTTCGCGCCTGGCTTTGTAAATTACAAAAAAGGGTGCACTCGACTTGCAGCTGCAAGTGATAAAGTTTACCAGTTGCTTGCCCAGGGTCGGTGGTTCTCTGCGGCTTCCTCCAGCACTAAAACTGGTCGCCATCATATATATGTAGCTGAAATATTGCTGAAAGTGGCATTAAACACCAAAAATTCAAATTCAAATTCAGGTCAGTTCCTGCCCCTCTAGTGAAACCCGTGCAATTGTTAAATGACATGAACTGACATCTGACATGAAAAGTGTTAGACACTAGATTGTATGCTAAATAAATGTCAGAGAATACTGAAGGAGCTATCAGAAATGGACAATCAACAGAAACTGGCAACACAGGGTACACAAGATGAAGGGAAACAAAACAAACACAACACAATATGTGTTGGACACCACTATACACAAACAAACACAAATAATGTAAATAAAACATGAGCCCTCCTACAAACAACTGGAGGTGAAGATGAACTGAACATCGGTTTGATGCGGAAATCGTAACATACATCACAACACGGAACTAAGAAAAGTAAAGACACATAATAGGACATGAAAAACTAAAAAGATGAGCAACACTGACCCCACCAAAAATCAAGGTGAAAGCCTGTGCTCGCGAAGGGTAAGCAGTTCCTGCTTCTTACAAGTCACCCGCCTTGGAACAATACGAGATAGTCCGTAGAGGTCACATTAACGATACCATACTCTAAATCAGTAAAAAAACATGCCAAAATGAATGATTAATATTCAAGTTCCCACGTGGATGCCTAAATATTTGTGTTAAGTAGTAGTTTACATGGTCTCGTAAGTTTGTGTAAGAGTTGTCTCCCTTTGTACTTTGTCCGGATTTGTTTTATGCTTTATCTGTCTCTAATATATGCAAGAAAATGACAGCAGATATAATTTTGTTATAATTCATAATTGTGACAGGGCATGTGTTGTATCTTTCTACATCATCGTATTTAATACTTCCATTGACCTTTGACCTAAAACATTTTCCATTCATTTTTAGGCAACCCTGCTTATGGAGCTACTGGTAAGTCTTTATGTTTGTTCATAGATATTAGAAATTAAGTTTGATGCTTCAACATCTTATCAAGTTATAATTATGTTAATCATATCACATTTTTGCTATAGACTTCAAAACTATCGGACTCGCTGAAATACTAGTGATATATAGGGTCTAACACCGGGAGAGGTGCAAGATTAATAGGTTCTTACACGAGTCCCTATTGAAGATCTGGGATTTCTTCCACGAGTGTGAGAAATTCCGTCTTTTCACGAGTGGAAAGACGCTGAATTTCTCTCATGAATGGAAGAAATCCCCGATCTTCAATAAGGACTCGTGCAAGTACCTGTTTCTTCCGTTTCAACTTAAAAACAAAGCATGTTGATTTCATTCATTCATTCGCATGTCAATGTCGTTTACTACACAAAATATTACAACGCCACGTGCAATGCAGTAAATACACACTTATTTAAAACCGCATTAAATCTATTTGGGGAAATTCAGGTAAAATTGATATTTGAAGCTTTTTTAGATCTACTAAGACGACAATTTATATTACTACAGCAGTCGTAGAAGCGGACTATTGATTATACTCGGCCGATTTGATTGGCTGACAATGCCATGTAAGACAAGGTCACACTCAGCTGTCTTTATGGCTTGTCTTACATAGAAAATGCATCAAAACGGAAGAAAGTAAAATCTGTTGCACCCGAGGGTAAGATTTAAATCGTATTGGATGATGCTTGTCAGAGTCTGATACGATTTAAATTTTACCAGAGGGTGTCACAGATTTTACTATCTTGCACCTTTTACAGTGTTCGACTCTTTTTCTCATGCCTTTCAACCGTGTCAATGATTGTTTACTTTTTGTGTAGTTTGGTGCATTAATTTTCGAACCGTATCACAGGACCAATATGCCATGTAATAAAATAAAACAAGATTTTCATTTCACAACTTTAAAGAGGTTCAAAATAATAAAGTTAATAAACTTGTGATAGATTCTACAATATCAAAATCTTGCACCTTTTACGATGTTTGCCTCTTTTTCTTATCTCTTTCTATCATGTCAATATTTGTTTATGTTGAGAAAATATAGAGTGCTCTCCCTTGTTAGGTAACTAATGTAAATAATTTTTTTTACCTCCCTTTGACCAACGTCAAACAACTTTTTTACAGGCATTTATCGCTGTTGTAGTAACATTTATAATATATTTTATTGTGAAATACTAGTACATTTAAAATACTGCCAAGAAACTATAAATCGACAATTTACTTCAACAATGGAAAACAATTTTGCGGGAAAAACAGCGTGTAGCTTGTCTTACCCTGGAGAAGGGACAAGATAGAAATTTTTTTTTCACCTAAATTAATGGACTACTTTATCCAAGGGGTGAGAAAATGTTTGTCTCGACTTTCAAATCTGCTGTTATTCTATATATTCCGGATGTATACTAGATGTAACACTAATATATTATGTTTTCTTTACAGATGGCATAAATACTAATGTAAGTATTACTTGTCTAATACATCAAGGGAGGGGTTAGAATTATGGTGCTTAACGCCACTTTCAATAATATTTAAGTTTTATTGGTGGAGGAAACCAGAGTACCTGCAGACAACAAACAAGCTCCAGCATGTCACAGACATACTTTATTACATAATGCTATATCCAATACACCATGAGCTGGATTCGAAATCACATCTTTAGTGGTAATAAATACCGATTGCATAGGTAGTTGCAAATCCAACTACAATACGATCATGACCGCCACTTTGTTCATTCATTGACCCTGCAATTGTACTGTCCATGCTTATGTCATCTTTCTTTTTTGTGTTAATCTGAGGTCTTTAATTCAATGGAAGCGAATCTGTGCAGATTTTTTTTATTGTTTGTTTATATATGTATTATCACGCCGTATTGGAGACAGGCTTGTATGAGTTGTTAGATCCAACGACCTAACTCATTGAGCCACCCGGGCCCACAAAAAAGGGTGCACTCGACTCGCAGCCGCAAGTGATAAAGTTTACCAGTTGCTTGCCCAGGGTCAGTGGTTCTCTCCGGCTTCCTCCACCACTGAAACTGGTTGCCATGAAATAGCTGAAATATTGCTGAAAGTGGCATTAAACCCCAAAAATCAATCAATCAAAAATCATGGAGATCAGTTATCAATGTAGATTCCATTAACCGGTTTATTCCCAACAAATTTTTGTGCCTGTCCAAAGCCCAAATATGGACTTCCAACATCATATGTGGTTGTCTCCCCTTTCTTAGTGTTCAGCGAGAGGTGATTGCTCGTTTTTGTTGATATTGGTGGAATTGTTGACTATCAATTTATACTTTCATAATAGTTATAACATATTGATGACCTAATTAATTTAAGTAATATTATTATAAATGTGGACAATTTTACAGACAAATAGGTACAAACAGAGGAACTTAATAATAGTCCAGCTTAGTTTTATCATTCATTAAGTGTTGCTTTAGGTTTTTGAGTTTGGCTTAAGGCAATTTTCAACAATATTTTAGTTATATTGGTGGAGGAAACGGGAGTACCAGGAGAAAACCACCGACCTGTTGGAAGTCACTGACAAACTTTCTGTTTTTGTTTTTAATTTTTAATTTTTCAAATTTCAACAAAATATACAAATCAATAAATATATCATATAAAGGTTGAACTAATAATAATATACAATACTACATAAATATATACATAACACAATATTGGTTCTCAAAAAAATTATATTTACAAGAGTATCATATAAATTCATATTGTAACAAGGTAAACAAAATATAAAAGAGATCAATATATGTCACCTTTGTCACTGACAAACTTTATCACATAATGATGTATCAAGTACACCTTGCCATGAACGGGGTTCAAACTCACAACTTTTATAGTGGTGATAGGCATCTGTCGTGAAGACCATATACATTACAAAGAGTTGTCGTTTTATCAATTGAACTTTTTATTATTTGTAGCTCTACGATCAAGGTACAAATATTTACATGGACGGTCCCCCGGGATTATCTACTCAGATCTATCAACAACAGCCCTACAACAAGAACGACCACATGTACGGACCATAATAATAGCTTTAGAATCATTACCCGTATATGACATTTAGTGTTAGGTTCAGTAGGGTCAACATGTGGACATCGTCTGGATTTTATATGTACAGTGATAATAGGAAGGATTTTGTAAGGACTGTCATTCACACAATGTTAACCAATCAGAATTTGAAGTCATGATTTAAATTGATAAACAAAAAATCATTATTCGCATGATATAGGATATTAACCAATGAGAGGCCATGATTTAAATTCATAACAAAGCATTAGCGCTCTCATGATATAGAATATTAACCAATCAGAGATCACGATTTAAATTAATAAATCATAAACAAACCATCATCATTCACATGATACAGGGTATTAACCAATCAGACACTATTATTTTAAATTCATAAACAATTGTTTGATGTACACACATATGAAATCCTTGGGACTTTTCATTGAGTGCCAATTAAAATTAAAATCAAAACAATTATTCAAAAGTGATACAATTTTATTTTGACACATTCTGGTGTATTCTTAGTAAATGTCATACACTTTTTAAATAAATAAAAAACCGACATGTTTATTTTCATAAAGGAGGTCTATGATAAAACCCTAGGATTTCTCATCACTTTCACCTCAATGTTTGTTGATAAAACACACCACCCTATATAGTGACAAAATCTGTCTTTTAGTTCTGACATAAATACATGAACAAAATACCTGAAGTTGAACATACAACCATAAAAAATTAACCAGCTTGTTTATTTCTGGTGGTTTCCATGGTTACTTAAGTGTGCTGTACCGGAATTATAGTTCGATCGTATAATACCCGGGTTCTATGGTTCCGTGTATTCATGTGCTATTTCAATCAATTTTTTTCTGCCATTATTTTAATTGAACTATCACAGTACCATAGGCCCTAGATATATATCATGCATTAGTTGAAATAGTGATATGTACATGTCTTAGTATGATTGATTGGTGTTTAACTTCAACATTATCAGTATTTCAGCTAAATTCTCAAGAAATCACATTATTTGTCCTCTATTCGGGATGCAACTGGTATACAGAAAAAATCCCCCCTCATAAATGAGGTAGTATTAAACTGGAATCTTCCCACAAAGCATCCAAAATAGGGGATATACTACATCCTGTCTCTCTAAAAGGGGGCCTGGACAAAAATAACCCCTGGATACACCCAAGACATCAAACTTGAAACTCCCCTATATGCTCTTCTCTGCAACTGGCAAGTACATGTGTGCGTGTGTTTGTTATAAGTATGATATGCTACTGTCTATTAAAACTACATGTAGTTCTATGTATTCAAAATAATTGTATAACAAAAAATGACTACGCAAATTATATTTAGTTTTTTGTTGTCATTAGCAACCATGTATAAACTGACTACAATATAATAAAATAGATATCAATTAAATCAGTATTTACAATTCATTCCATATTTTATTACTATTTAAGGTGGTACCTAACACTACAGGAAGATAACTCTTTAAAATCAGTTGAACGTTTTGATCATATGATGTTTGTATGCAGATTTCAAGCATCTCGGTGATCAAAACCATAGAGAGAAAAGCTGTTATGTGGCTAGTGAATTTATGGCTCTGAGTCTGTTGGTTGGAATTTGTTAAAATTTTGATATTTATTACAGTGGATATATTCAAACACACTGCCCAAAAAATTAGAAAATTAAACGAGCAGATCAAATTTTACCTGAAGTGTATGGTACCACCTTAATGTTCAGTATTTGAGGGGCTGTCGTAGTCTTGATTTTCCGGTACATTGTTAAAAAATAAAGAAATATGTAAAACTTAGTGTTCGATACATGAGAAGTTACTGAACATTTCTGTTATACTCTCTAGCTGTTCTGGATGCTGTCTCTTTAACTTCTCTATTTCTCTGTGTATTGAAGCCCAACATTCCTTTATTCCAGGGGATTTTGGTTTACCTAACAATATAAGTTTACAATTAGATACACGTAAATACAGACACAATGATGAAAGTGGTTCATTTATCTTAAAATCATTACTAGGGGACCGGGTGGCTCAATGAATTAAGTAGTTGGATTACCTAACAACTCATACAAGCCTATCACCAATACGGTGTGGGTTCATGCCTGGCTTTGTAAATTACAAAAAAGGGTGCACTCGGCTCGCAGCCGCAAGTGATAAAGTTTACCAGTTGCTTGCCCATGGTCGGTGGTTTCCTCTGGGTACTCCGGCTTCCTCCACCACTAAAACTGGTCGCCATGATATAGCTGAAATATTGCTGAAATATTAATAATAAATAAATAAATAAATAAACAAACATAAAATCATTACTTGATGTTTGTATAATTTTCTCAGATCATTGGAACAAGCATGGACACAAAAATATCTTACTTCTTACAAACTTCTAGGAATACCATTGGCTTAAAGTGATCATGTGGAAACCGTGTATATTCAATAGTAGAATTTTAATACATGGTTAGTAGTAGAGTTATCTCCCCCTTTTTTTCAAAACAACAATGATGTTGAACAACGAGACGCCGACACGTTTCGCCTTCACAACAGACGTTGAAATTATAAGCACATATTAATTTTGTTTAAATATTACAATAAAAAATTGACCAGAGTAAGATTGTCCCCAAATGTTGGTTCAATGACTTGACCAATGTAACATTCCACAAGTCACCAAATATTGTCATAGCGACACATATGAATCACTTACACACAACACAAAAATTACATATTTATTAGTTTTGATGCAGTTAGATATAAATGTAATCAGTAAGATATATTCGTTACACAGTGGGGTAGTGACCTAATATGAAATTTACTGACCCCATATATATCATATTAGGTCACTACCCCACTGTGTAACTAATAATACACAGGCACCGAGTGAGTGAGTGATTGATGTTTAATGCCACCGACTGCCATGATATATTGAGTGAGTGAGTGATTGATGTTTAATGCCACCGACTGCCATGATATATTGAGTGAGTGAGTGATTGATGTTT
>MJUT01058902.1:74824-87901 GCA_002080005.1 Gigantidas platifrons | reverse complement strand
AGCGAGTGATTGTTGTTTAATGCTACGTGAGCGAGTGATTGTTGTTTAATGTTACGTGAGCGAGTGATTGTTGTTTAATGTTACGTGAGCGAGTGATTGTTGTTTAATGTTAGGTCAGCGAGTGTTTGTTGTTTAATGCTACGTGAGCGAGTGATTGTTGTTTAATGCTAAGTGAGCGAGTGATTGTTGTTTAATGTTACGTCAGCGAGTCATTGTTGTTTAATGCTAAGTGAGTGAGTGATTGTTGTTTAATGCTACGTGAGCGAGTGATTGTTGTTTAATGTTACGTGAGCGAGTGATTGTTGTTTAATGTTACACGAGTGATTGTTGTTTAATGTTACATGAACGAGTGATTGTTGTGTAATGTTACGTGAGCGAGTGATTGTTGTTTAATGTTAGGTCAGCGAGTGATTGTTGTTTAATGTTACGTCAGCGAGTGATTGTTGTTTAATGCTACGTGAGTGATTGTTGTTTAATGTTACGTGAGCGAGTGATTGTTGTTTAATGCTACGTGAGGAAGTGATTGTTGTTTAATGTTACGTCAGCGAGTGATTGTTGTTTAATGCTACGTGAGCGAGTGATTGTTGTTTAATGTTACGTGAGCGAGTGGTTGTTGTTTAATGTTACGTGAGCGAGTGATTGTTGTTTAATGTTAGGTCAGCGAGTGTTTGTTGTTTAATGTTAGGTCAGCGAGTGATTGTTGTTTAATGTTACGTGAGCGAGTGATTGTTGTTTAATGCTACGTCAGCGAGTGATTGTTGCTTAATGTTACGTGAGTGAGTGATTGTTGTTTAATGCTACGTGAGTGATTGTTGTTTAACGCTAAGTGAGCGAGTAATTGTTGTTTAACACCGAGTAATATTTCAGAGAGAACAGGGTTAGTGTTAGGGTTATGGTGTTTAACGCCACTTTCAACAATATTTCAGCTATATCGTGGCGGAATCTTGAATACCCAGAGAAAACCACTGACCTGTCGCAAGTCACTGAAACTTGATCACATAAAGTTGTATAGAGTACATCTCTGCATGAGTGGGATTTGATCTCACAACATGGAGAGAGCTTTCAACAAGTTATATGATTAGATCAACAGATGACGATACCCACTTTGTATTAGAATAACATGCTTATGCTTTTTATGGTGCTAGATTACTCAAACAAAAGTCTGCGGATATATGTGTCACTCCACTCTGATTCTAAGCCAATCAGTGTGGCACCTTTTTTTTCCCGATATTTCTCTACTCTCGACATTTAATTATCTCGTGTGGAGAAATATCATAATTCACTGGTAGCAGAAAGAGAATCTAAATGTATTCGTAAACAGCTGTTACTGATTATATTATTTTTTTATGCAAATCAAATGTAATTTGCAATCAGCCATTAGACACATCAAATTGAGAAGAAATTAACCATCAGGACAAAAGCTGACGTCAAATTTTTCAATTTTTTGTAAAGATATTTTCTTTTCTGTTAATGGGAGTTTCAAGTCTGACATCCAAAATACAATCAAACCTGTATATAAAGGCCACTCAAGGGAACCTGAAAATATGGCCTTTATATACAGTAGTTTGTTATATAGAGATAACCATTAAGAAGAGTTTGAAGATACCAAAGGGGTAATAGAAATCCGTAAATCGCAGAAGGACTGACAATACAATGGCCAAAATTACAAACAACATCTACAAAACATACACATAAATTTACAGATCGAGTGACACGAACTCCACTAAAAACCAGACAGGTTTCATTGTATTAAACTTACATTAAAAGTCTTTAACATTTCAGGTAAAGCAACAATAAATCTGCTCTGTAATTCTAGTAGCATTTCTTCATTACAAGTCTTAAAATAGAAAGCATACATTATTTGCATGAAACTCCCTAAAACTATTTATAGCAAATTTTATATGTAGGGATGTTATTAAAACCCCATAATGATATGCAGATTCAAGTATTGTGATTACGAATACAGCTCAGGGTCCTGATTTGATTGATTGTTAACGTCAAATTAGCATTTCTTCAGCTCAACTATGTCGAGAAGTTACATTCAATGAGATGTTAATGATATCCACTTTGTACTAGACCAACATATTTAATCAGGATTCGCCAAACCAGCGAATTTGGCAACTTTTTCGCCCTGGTTTCATTGAAATCCCACCAAAAGGTAAAGATTTAATAACCCTGTCAGTCTTTGTAAGTCTGTATTTTTTTCCACCAATAATCATACCTTTTCTTCAATATTCACGTAAAGGGAGTTCCCATGTTCCCAAAATTTGACCCATACACGGTTTGATATTCAATATTTTATTCAAAACTCGTTGCACCCTTTTTAAGATCGTTGTTCAGCACATTTGTTTTGTGAAAGGCACATGAAGTAGTGGGGAAACATTAAAATGTTGCTAGCTTTTCGGATTTTCCCTCACTTCGTCCTCAAGTCAACTGAGATAGAAGTCAAGTAGTCCTGTTTTAATTAAGTGTCGGAGCCCTGGATTAATTGGATTTTTATAGTGCTAGCTCACTGAAACAACAGTCAGCAGGTAGACATGTCTCTCCACTCGGACACATGATTCTGGTTCCGAGCGAACTAGTCTTTGTTCTTTCTCCTTAATGCTGCATGCTTAGCAAAGAAGCAACAAATACCAGTTTTATAATCTTGATGCTATGTATCGTACAACAGATTACCTTGTCAAGCTCTCCATGAATAGAGTTCCAGATTAGATACATAGCTTCAATCATCCCTGTCATTTCTTTGATGTCATGTATGGTCAATTCATCTGCAGAAACATCTACCTGTAAATAAATGTTGTGGTTGAATTAATTTTGTACAGGAACCAGCTGTTGGTCAATTCAGAGGGGTTGGTTAAACACAGCCACATTTTTGTGCCTGTCCGAAGACAAGACATTAATTTTCATTGCCATATGTCATGGTCTTTTTCTTTTGTGTTCAATGGTTTGAGTTGAGTGTTTACTTTGTTGATATTGGGGGAATTATTGATCATCATTACTATAACTTTCTTTCCATAAATCAGTGAGAGCAAGTTTAGATTTGACAAATATATTTTCTAGATTGATTACCTTTGATTTTTTTTTTATCTTGTAATAGAAATATAACATTTAAGTTAACAATGATCTAAAAAAAAATATAACCAAATACATCAATGAATTCATAAAAATTATTTGTAAAAAAAAAACTAGAAGCTCCCAGGAGCCTGTAATCGCTCACCTGGTTTTCAATTTGACATCTAAAGTTGAAACAGAAAATGGGGGTGTTACACAATTTTGAAAGTGGGCCGACCAAAGATCATTTCAACTCAAATTTCTGAGCAAAAGATTTTGATGTGATTTTTATCTCATAATATTCCTTAACAGAATAAACTGGCTGAAAAAACCTCACAGAAAAACCCAGAATATATGTTAAACTACTCATTGCCATGTAGCTGCAGTTAAAATTTGAGTTAATTTTGATTTGTAATAAAGCAGAAAATGACAACTAAAGAAATTTCTATTTTTAGTAACAGCAGCCATTTTGAATGGAGGGTGGGGCTGTTGGACACACTATTGAAAGGGAACCACCCAAGGACCATCCCAGCCAAATTTGCTTTAATTTGGTTCAGCGGTTTCAGAGAAGAAGATTTAAATATGATAAAAATTTGCTTAATCGGCTTAAAGAAAAACCTGGAATATATGTTAAACTACTCATTGCCATGTAGCTGCAGTTAAAATTTGAGCTCATTTTGACTTATACTAAAGCAGCAATGGACAATTGAAGAAATTTCTATTTTTATTAACAGCAGCCGTCTTGAATGGAGTGGGGCTGTCGGACACAATTTTTAAAGGGGCCCACCCCTGCCAGGTTTGGTTTAATTTGGTTCAGGGGTTTCAGAGGAGAAGATTTAAATGTGATCTTTTATCAAAATATGCCTAATTTGCATAATCGGTATAATTCGACTGAAAGAAAAATTTCACAGAAAAACCTGGAATATATGTTAAACTACTCATTGCCATGTAGCTGCAGTTAAAATTTGAGCTCATTTTGAATAAAATAAAGCAGCAATGGACAATTGAAGAAATTTCTATTTTTAGTAACAGCAGCCATCTTGAATGGAGGGTAAGACTGTCGGACATAATTTTGAAAGGGACCCTCCCTGCCAGGTTTGGTTTAATTTGTTTCAGCGGTTTCAGAGGAAAAGATTTAAATGTGATCGTTTATCAATATATGCCTAATTTCATAATCGGTATAAATCGGCTGAAATAAAAAATTCACAGAAAAACTATGAACATATGTTAAACTACTCCTTGCCATGTAGTGCAGTTAAAATTTGAGCTCATTTTGACTTATACTAAAGCAGCAATGGACAATTGAAGAAATTTCTATTTTTATTAACAGCAGCCGTCTTGAATGGAGTGGGGCTGTCGGACACAATTTTTAAAGGGGCCCACCCCTGCCAGGTTTGGTTTAATTTGGTTCAGGGGTTTCAGAGGAGAAGATTTAAATGTGATCTTTTATCAAAATATGCCTAATTTGCATAATCGGTATAAATCGGCTGAAAGAAAAATTTCACAGAAAAACCTGGAATATATGCTAAAACTACTCATTGCCATGTAGCTGCAGTTAAAATTTGAGCTCATTTTGACTTATACTAAAGCAGCAATGGACAATTAAACTTTCATCCCTGCTTTTTTTGCTGATTCCCCCCCCCCCCCTATAATCTATTTATAGACATGGTGGCCATGATGGTTGGTCGGCAGGGTCATCGGACATAACTTTTAAAGGGAACCCCCGAAGGATGATTCAGGCCAAGTTTGGTTTAAATTGGCCCCGTGGTTTCAGAGGAGAAGATTTTTGAACAAGTTTACAGACGGACGACGGACGCCAAGTGATGGCAATAGCTCACAAAGGTGAGCTAAAAAAATGAAGAAAAAAAAACCCAGAACTTTTATTTTTCAAAATTGGTAACAAGGCATAATATATTGACTAAGAAAAATCATTGCAATAAATTTCATGAAGGTTCATTCATAAATAAGACAGGTATTAAGATTTGAACAAACTTTGACCAAAACTTGGACAAACATTGCAACCAGACAAATAACAGCAGAATTTGTCCTCCATGACAAAGACGAGACATTAAATTACAAAAATACTATTTATCTTGTTTCAAATAAGATACAATGAAACCTGCATAAATAGATTGATTGATAGATTTTTTGGTGTTTAATGCCACTTTCAGCAATATTTCAGCTGTATCATGGCAACCAGTTTTTAGTGGTGGAGGAAGCTGGAGTACCCGGAGAGAACCACCAACCCTGGGCAAGCAACTGGTAAACTTTATCACGTGCGGCTGTGAGTCGAGTGCACTTTTTTTTTTGTAATTTACAAAGCTGGGCGCGAACCCACGCCGTATTGGTGATAGGCTTGTATGTGTTGTTAGATCCAATAACCTAACTCATTGAGCCACCCGGACCCCCCTGTATAAATAGAACCTCCTTGTGACCAGATTAGAATAAGACAGGTGTTTAGTTAATACAGGTCAAATTAACAAAGATTTCTTACATTGGGACATTCCTTAAAGTTTGGTTTGTTGGTGAACTTTCAATATTTCATTTGCTCCCCATTATGAAAACAATTGAGAGGATATGTATGTGGCATTAAACAATTACTTATTAAATCACTCTATTTAAAAAAAAAAAAACAAGATGAACTGTGAGCTAATGCTCACTTATGATACTCCTGCCACTCCCCACGATATGGGGTACCTATATGAAGCTTGTGACCAAATATCAGATTTCTGCCATCAATAGTTGTTGAGAAAAATATCTTGGGATGGACGGAAGGACAGACAGAGGTAAAACAGTATACCCCCCTCCTCCGGTGGAGTATAATAATTTATTACTGCATTTTCTTTGTATTGCATACTATTATGAAAAGATAGTTTAAACAGTGATGGTCAACAATTCCACCAATATCAACAAAACGAAAGAAAGTTTAAACAGTGATGGTCAACAATTCTACCAATATCAACAAAACAAAAGATAGTTTAAACAGTGATGGTCAACAATTCCACAAATATCAACAAAACGAAAGACAATCTATGGAAACCCAGGTCTTGGCTTGAAACAGGCACAAAAATGTATCTATTGTTTTTCTGTTATTATAAGAATTTTCATTTATCTAGAGTCTCGGGGGAAGATAAGTTGGTACTGTCTGTGTTAAAATCTTACATATTTTTTTTAACTACATTTGCAGGATCCAAAAAAGGTTGATGGAGTTGCTTATTAGAGGTGGGGATTTTGGTGTTTAACAGCACTTTCAATAATATTTCAGTTATATCGTGGCGGTCATTTTATTGGTGGAGGAAACCAGGAAAAAACCACAGACCTGCCGCAAGTCACGGACAAAATTTATTACATAATGATGTATCGAGTACAAGTCGTCTGAGTAGGATTCTAACTTGCAATGTTAGTGGTGATAGGCACCTATTGCATAGGTAGTTATAAATCTAACTACCATACGATCATGACCACGACGGCGCCCAGGAGTTTATTAGACATACAAAGACATACTTGACTTTGATCTTCATCTTCCCCATTTCCCTCCGCTTCACCGGCACCACTGTTGTCAAGTCCACTCCTCTGTGACTCATTCCTAATACATTGTTGAACACATTTACACAGAAGGGAAATATAGTTCACTGAAAAAAACAGAAGGGAAATATAGGTCACTGAAATAACAGAAGGACAATATAGGTCACTGAAATAACAGAAGGGCAGAGTTATTGAAAAGTGTCGGTTTTATCGGTTTTGCCGATAAAAAATGTGAAAGTCCGATAAAACCAACATAAATATCGGCCCAGATGTCCCATTAAAAAAAAAAATCGATGTTTTCATTTTTTCCGGAAATTCGTACCCGTTCTGCATAATGGTTTTCATGTTATAGTGAAGAACAATTCGGAATTCTGATTGTTCTTTCCAATGTCGGATGAGACTTGAGAGCTTCCGTACCATAACAAACAACAAACAAGCATGGCTGCATCCTGGCCGATTAAATTTCACACAGCTGCTAAGCCGGGTGAGAAGAGGAAGTGAAACAAGAATGTTCAGAACAAAAATAATGAAAAGTATGAAGCCTATAGGAAATGGTTATTTTTAAGCAGCTGGGCTACAGACAAATCTTGGCTACAAAATGACGACGAAAAAGGAATGACTCGCAAAATTTGTGTTGAACATTACGGCCGAATACAGGGATAAGTTTTTTATATTTGCAGGGCTCGAGTAAGAAACATCTTTTCTTCGCATGTTCCAATAAACAGCTGTGCCAAGAGCGCATGATACGCCCGTCGTCAACATTCATACAATATTTGTAAAGACTTTCTTTCCCATAACTCTGGAATGAAAAATCGAAATTTCACCAAAAAGTATACAGACCATAAGACTATCAATTCCAATAACTATGCGAAGTTTGAAGTGAATTGGCAAAGGGGTTCTTAATTTACAGCGTGACATGTGAAACGGACAGACGGACACTCGGACATTGGTATACCATAATACGTCCCGTCTTAAAGACAGGCGTATAAAAAAATAAGCCAATATCTGACATTGTATGGCTTAATCAGTTAGACAGGGCAAAGGGACTAAATCATAGTAAAACCTATGACAATATGACTGCAGTGACTTGTTTTATGGAATTTATTTCCTTCAAAGAGGGAAAAACTCATTGACATTTGGTATAAAATTAACTTTTTCTCCCTCACTATGGATGGAAGTACAGATGACAGTGTTACTGAACAGGAAACTATATTTATCAGAAACTGTGTTCAGGGAAAAACTATCACAAGATTTGTGTGTATTGGTGAACCCCAATCAACCAGCTCTGAAGATACATTTTTGTATGTTTGCCTTTGTAAATGAAAAGCTTAAATGAAAACTATTTAACCAATCATATGTCTAAATTTGTTGGATTTGGTTGTGATGAGGCTTCTAATATAATGGGATGTAAAACTGGTCTGGTTACGATAGAGAAGTAGAAATTGAAAGTGAAAGGGAAATCCAGAGTAATAGGGAGGGAGAAAGAGACCATGAGGAAAATAGGTACGAGAGTGATGATGAAACTTTTAGAAATGTTAACAAATTTGTAGATTGATTGATTGATTGATTTTTTGGTGTTTAATGCCACTTTCAACAATATTTCAGCTATATCATGGAGACCAGTTTTAGTGGTGGAGGAAGCCGGAGTATCCGGAGAGAACCACCGACCATGGGCAAGCAACTGGTAAACTTTATCACTTGCGGTTGCGAGTCGAGTGCACCCTTTTTTGTAATTTACAAAACCCATGCCGTATTGGCGATAGGCTTGTATGAGTTGTTAGATCCAGCGACCTAACTCATTGAGCCACCCAGGCCCTCAAATTTATAGAAATAGAATATGAAATGGAGTATCATTAAAACATAAGTGTTTACTTATTTCGGACTGACAAAATTCTGAAGGGTATCAGACCAAATGACTGACACAAGAAAATAAATTTCAAGACCTCTGGAAGGGCAATATAGGTCATTGAATAAAACCTTAAACTCACTAACTCACTTTACACAAGATATCAACGAGATGTATTGTATTTATTTATTTATTTTTTTTTTAAACAAAAATTGGTTATCAAATTATCTAAAAAGCAAGTTCAAAATTAATTCTACCCAATCAAAATGGTCTGAGGAGTATACAATCACACTAAACACAAGTGTGCAATACATTTACTCCTCTTCAATGAATTAAATAACAACAGTCTTTGCACTAACCCACTTGCTTGAAGCCCGGGACAAGTAAAACTGGATTCGGACAATTGAAAATTATGAAAGAATTTATTTGAATAAAAATATATATAATTTTTTTCTAAATTAGGCTTTCGGGCAAGTAGGCGAAAAAAAATTATGGCAAAGACTAACAATTCTCACCTGTGTCTTGTATACTCATGTAATTATGAGCTCTATTGAAGAATTCTCTTGCAGCTCCATTGTTAGTCTGGATTAGAAAGACACATCTTTCCATCTGTCTCTCAATTGGATGCTTGAGTGGCATAAAATTAGAGAAGAGTAACTTCATGATACGTCTACATACTGGTGGATCGTCAATCTCTAATCTAACTAACAGGTGTTCTAATGTCACTATGTCCCAAAACTGAAAGTAGAAATAAATTGAAAGTAGAAATAAACTGAAAGTAGAAATAACTTGAAAGCAGAAATAAAATTCTATTGTCTGCTCAGGTTGAAATCAATACGATCTGATTGAACGGCTGTAAAAACATGGCAACTTCAATTTAATTGTGGATTGCTCACTTTGACATCAAAACAACGATCTGATTGGACGTCTGTAAAAATATAAATAAATAAATAAAACTATGGTTTGGTTTGGTTTGGTTTTATGGTGCTTAACGCCACTTTCAACAATATTTCAGTTATATCGTGGGGGTCAGTTTTATTGGTGGAGGAAACCGGAGGACCCGGAGAAAACCACGGACCTGCCGCAAGTCACTGAAACCTTCATCACATAATGTTGTACACCTCGCCCTGATCGAGATTCAAACTCACAACATCAATGGTGATAGGCACTGATTGCATAGGTAGTTGTAAATCCAACTACCATACGATCACGACCATAAAGGCCCCCAATAAATTGATGCATTATGGGTAGGTTAACCATAAAGGTGTCGTGAAACAAGGTTTCAATTTAACATTCTAACATGGCGTGCTACTTTTTCTTTGAAAACAATAGAGGGCTCTAAATAGCACATGTGCAGAAGGCATATCTAATCGACAGCATATTTTGCATATTTGTACTTTATGTATGTTAAATTAAAAGAATAAAAATAATAAATATACAAAAAAAAATCAGATGAAACTAAATTTTGATCGTTATCAATTTTTATAACGTTTCTGTAGCGTTATATATTCTTGTAAATAATAGCGGGAGGTAATTGGAACAGCGCCCAAAAATAACCTCTGACTAGGTACGCTTGAATGCATAAAATTACCGTAAATGCCGTTAGAATCGAAATAATTCTTGGATGCCGGGCTCTATGCTTATTTTAACATGGGTAGGCATTATATTTGTCAAGATTTTACACCTCGTTGAGTCATTGTCGCTCAGTGTAAAATAATGACAAATATAATGACTACCCATGTTAAAATAAGCATAGAGCATCTACGTGAATCTGTGAATCTGACCTTATAAGAAGAGACTGCTTTTTCACATCAAAGTTCACCTATTTAGATATAACACATTGTCAGAAACCCAGGGCTTATCACATTCCTCTATTCTCTACTAGTCACAAGGGAGTTATTTGAAAGAAAAATTGTCATACTTGAATCTGATTGGCCCTCCTGCCTGTTAGATGGAAGCAATTATTTGCACTTAAATTACATTCTTCTGGACCAGAAAATGATCGTATACCACTTTGATACCTTTCACTGATTGATTTATTGTGTTTAATGCCACTTTCAGCAATATTTCAGCTTTATCATGGAGACCAGTTTTAGTGCTGGAAGAAGCCGGAGTACCCAGGCCAAGCCTAATAATATCTTTGTTTACTGTTGCCGACTGCCCTTAAAATATGTGGATCGGTAGGGAGGCTAAATTTTTTTTTTTAAATGAAAATGTACCTTTTCATAGCCTGATGTATATTTTGTGTGAAAACACATCTTTGTTGCATGTTTTTGTACTTAGTTCAATTTCCTTAATTACATTTATGTATGTTTGACTCTTGATTACATTTATGTATGTTTGACTTAATTACATTTATGTATGTTTGACTCTTGATTACATTTATGTATGTTTGACTCTTGATTACATTTATGTATGTTTGACTTAATTACATCTATGTATGTTTGACTCTTAATTACATTTATGTATGTTTGCCTTTATTTTTACTCTCTGACAATGCTTTCATATAGCAACAACTCACTGTTAGTTCGATGCACTAACCAATTTCGACGCAAGTTTTAATTTCAATATGTCTGCCTTTCCACGTGTGAAACTAGAAGCTTCCATCAGATCATTGAACACATCTTCCCATGTGTCACCTGCGGAGTAACTATATATGATATTTTTTACTATTTGGTCACCACCCTTTACTATTACGTTGCAACAAAGAGTTGCTGTAAATTCAGAAATTATTGCGATGTTTTTATTATTGCGAAAAATGCGACTGATGTGAAATCGCAATAATTAAATCTCGCATTTCGGAATCACAAGTATCCATTTGTACTGGAGAACTTCATGCTCCGCAATAATAAAAATTGCAATCTGTGAAAATTTTCGAAGATCGCAATAATTTCCGAATTTACAGTATGCTTCGATCTGATGAACGTTTCAAACACGTTTCCGAGGACGCCATCTTTGTCGATGCTGCCAGACTTGAAGAAATAATTAATCACTCGAATGACATTGATGTTTTTCTGCTACATCCAATAACCAATAACCATGATAACGCACCGGAACAGACATGATCATAAAATCAGAGTAAAAAAAAAAAAAATTCAAAACAGGTTAAAAACATTTTTGAGTCGCACGTAAAATCTCGGGTCGGTCGGCAACGGCAAACAATCAAATTTTTATTTTAGGCCCCAGAAAGAACCACCAACCATGGGAAAGCAACTGGTAAACGTTAACACTTGTGGCTGCGAGTCGAGTGCGCCCTTTTTAGTAATTTACAAAGCCGGGCGTGAACCCACACTGTATATGAGTTGTAATCCAACTCATTGAGCCACCCGAGCCTATTACTATTACTATTACTATATAGTAAACGAAAAAACATTGATAAGCAGTACCTCCACCTCAAAACAGAGTTACATACCTTTATTGCTCTGATACCTTTGACCTTTAATAACATATCCATCATGGCTATTCTGTTCTTCTCTGAAGAATCATGGACCAAGTCTTGAAGCTTTGATAATAATGGCTTCAGTATTGCATGACATAAAGGATTGTCTAACAGCACGATTGCTCCCTGAAGATAAAAGTTACCATATGTATAAAATGACTACTGTGAATGTATTTATTATTTATAGGATACCAATTTTCACGAAATTTGTGGAGCAACAGGAAGCCATACTTAAGTTAATCAAGTGTAAAATGTATAACCAGTAATTTCTGCCGTATTCTGCAGTCAACTCCAAACTGCAGAAATTAAAATAGCAGAATATTATGTAAAATAAATGTTTAATGTCAAGATAAGTCCTCCATACATGTACATGTCTTGATGTGTAAATACCACATAGTTATATATCAACATTCACTGAAAAGTACTTACGTACATTTCGACTTTATTTGCGTTTATGTTGGTTAGGAAACATGTTGATCTTTAAACATTTAAAAAAAGAACATAATTTTTTGTTAGTGGCAAGAATTTCAAACTACAGAAAATAAATCAGCAGAAAATTTATGTCTTCTTTTCAGTCCAAAACAGCAGAAATTACCAGCTAAACGGTATTTATAGTGGAATAAAACATAGATATCTAACAATGAGTTGCTTAACGTCATACAACCCAAGCTCTACAAGCCTTCTATTCAACTTTTTTTTTTTTATCTCTACTATATATTCATATAAAAAAGACCAGGAACACAAGTTGGTGATATTTTGACGGGAGGCATGTTGAATAAAAGCTACATCTTTATTTTTGTCTTAAACATGGAAGAAACTAGTTATCTGAATGCTTCTGATGTACAGTCAAACCTTTATATACAGCTTAAAATGATATGCATTATTCATTAATGAAAAAAAAATGAGACTGTCCTTTGTAGACAGTGATTTATTAGAGGTGCCCTTTAGAGTAGGTTTGACTCCTATCTTTATTACACTTTCCCTGACATCAGCTGATGAAGCATCACATACAAGTTCTAATATCACCCTTGATATCAGACTTTGTATTATTTTTATCAGATCTCCTACCTTTATTACACTTTCTCTAACATCAGCTGATGAAGCATCACATACAAGTTCTAATATCACCTTTGATATAAGACTTTGTATTATTTTTATCAGACCTCCTACCTTAATTACACATTCTCTAACATCAGCTGATGAAGTGTCCCATACA
>MJUT01058902.1:7353-33235 GCA_002080005.1 Gigantidas platifrons | reverse complement strand
CCCCCCCCCCCCCCCCAAATCCCAAATTGAAATCCTGGATCCACGCCAGACTTGTTCAACTTTCTCTTATCTATATGCTGCGGTCGTATTATGTTTTGCTCTGCATAGCCCTCTAATGAATCTGAGAGAGTTTTTGTTTGGTGATAAATATCTTTCTGACCTGGAGCACTTGAAATTTAGGAAAGTATCAAGAAGGGATAGGTTGGATACCATGTAAGTAACAAGTTTAACTCCCCCACATTGTTATCCCTGTCCCAAACTAAGGCCTAGATTTCCATTAAAAATATGGTTGATTTGATTTTGATTTTTGGTGTTTTAACGCCACTTTCAGCAGTATTTCAGCTATATCATGGCAACCAGTTTTAGTGGTGGAAGAAGCCAGAGTACCCGGAGAGAACCACCAATCCTGGGCAAGCAACTGGTAAACTTTATCACTTGCGAGTGCACCCTATTTTGTACTTTACAAAGCTGGGCACGAACCCACGCCATATTGGTGATAGGCTTGTATGAGCTGTTAGATCCAACGACCTAACTCATTGAGCCACCCGGGCCCCCCATTAGAATATGGTAGTTGATTATAAATTGTTTTATTTCTTGTGTTCAAATTGTTTAAATTGATTATCGGAGTGCAAAAAGCGCAATAGATTCTTTTACACATTCCCAATTTGATTCTAAAATTATATGAAAGGTAAAAAGGTTAAAAGGTGCAAAATAAAACTAAAAGAAAATATCTTCACTAGCCAAGGGTTACGATCCGCTCCTCTCCTCTCCACCCATGGCAGATTAAGTTGGAATTACGGGTCCTCACGGTATTGTTTTCTATTCAATGCAGCAGTGAGTGGCAAGATGCATATAACAAAGATCACGCAACGATCACATGTAGAGAAAGAAAATTGTAAACAATGGCGACATGTGGAGAAAACTGTATACTTTGTCATGAATCTTTGCCCCCCAAACACAGAAGATTCAGAACGATATTTACAGAAACTTTTAAAGTATTTGCTAAATTCATATTTTCTCCCTTCGAACAGGTAATAGTACAACAATTCTCATTGATTGATAATGATGTAATGCAATTGGGCTGAACTTCATAAATCCACTAGAGGGCGATACGTGGGAATTACAAAATTCTGACTTAATCTGCCAAGGGTGGAGAGGAGAGGAGAGGAGTGGATCGTTACCCTTGGCTAGCGAAGATGAAAAGAAAAGGACAATAAATTTGATTATTCTATATTAGTAAATTCTTTAGTGTAGATTTCTATCAAAATCATTCTTTAAAATAAAAAGACGTATTCACCGCCTCAGATTTAATATTCACCGCGGTAAATCTCACGTGTTACTATTTTTGGAACATGGAATTTCTTTTAGGAACGTTCTATTTTAATCAACCAATGTAAAAAGTAGTTCATTTGCAGAATCCGTAATACAAAAACAAAATGTTGTCTATTGATGCAGACGTACCGCCGGATTTACCACTTTGTCGGACGGAACATTGAAAAATATATTAAATGATAAAGATTCAGATAATGTCATGGTGATGTAAACAATAATGTAGCACTACCTCAGGACAGTGGACATGTAACTTTTTATTTCAGAATACCACTATTTCCTCAACATATAGAATAAAACAATTACTGTCTTTTGATTCTGTAAATGTGTGGATTAATTGACTTTTGAAAAAAAAATGATATTCACTTCGCCCTTTCGGGCTCAGTGAATATCATTTTTTTTTCAAAAGTCAATAAATCCACACATTTACCTCATCAAAAGACAGTAATTGTATAATATTCAATACAATTTTTCTTATAATTTATGGATATTTAGACCTTGTAAAAAATCAGGGGATAATTTTAAAGCAAATAGAAAATTTACAAGTTGTTATTGTTGATTCAGGCTAACTTGGCAGGGCGTGGCTATCGGTCGTAGTTGAATTGGAACCTTCATTTTTAATTTAGGGTGGACAGGTAAAATAGTTTACATCTGAATTCACTGATCCATTTAATTAGAGTCAATTGACAATTATTATACCTTTTATATTCTATACCATGCAAACAACAATACTATGAATAGCCGATTGTTGTTATTTGTACGAGAACCTGGTGTTACATATAAATAGTAGAATCATCCACGGTCATAG
Source organism: Gigantidas platifrons (assembly GCA_002080005.1). Taxonomy (NCBI): domain Eukaryota; kingdom Metazoa; phylum Mollusca; class Bivalvia; order Mytilida; family Modiolidae; genus Gigantidas; species Gigantidas platifrons. The sequence continues at coordinate 31,098 of MJUT01058902.1, read as the reverse complement.
TTTGAAGTTCAAACAGGCCGGCCAGGTTACTTTGTAACATCAATACAATGTCATGAAATTTTTGTACTGATTAATGGAAGAAAATATATGTTATTTTCATTGAGCATTGCATGAAAAGGGATCCTTTTGCATACTTTAAAGGGAAATAACTCCTTTAAAAAAACATGTGAAAACGTATAATTTTAAAATCATTTGGAAATTTGCAAATGATCTATAAGTGATTATAAAACATGTAATATTAGTTAATGGCACAGGGTAATATTTAAATGGTAGAAGTTTTATTGGCTTTTCAGGGTAATATTGATTTTATTGACTTGATTGTATTGACCAGTACTGTAACTATGAAAATACTAAGTGTTCTTGAAAAATCCAATGTTACCTTGTGAAATTTTTAATGTTTTACTTGTAATTAAAATGTGTTTATAAAGTCTCTCATAACTACAACCAAACAATTTAAAATTTATATTGAGTAACAAGAATTTTAAGTGAAAATTATTTAATACTAAATGATTAAATCTGACATCGGAACAAAACAACAGAAAGTTAATCAGTCTCCACGACAATGGTAATTGTATTTATACAATTTCTTGCATACATGACATTTATTTAAAGTTTAAAGTAAATTTATGGTATTAAAGATGATTGTTTAGTAAATGTGTCTTCAAACTTTGTCAAAATTTTGTTTTGTTTGACTATAGATTGATAGATATACTTAATTTAATCTTATTGAACAAAGGTTTTTATCATCATCTCACATGGGATGACTTTTTTACAAGGAATTTTGCTGTAGTGTTGGCTGCATACTGTTCAGGAATACCAGGTAAATTTACAAAATTTAACATCTTTGTCGGGTTCATATTTTTCCTCTTGTATATCTTTAAGGGTTAGGGTTATGGTATTTAATTATTCTTTCAACAATATTTCAATCTGATTCAGAGCTTCATGTACTGACCATACTCTTTTAAAGTAATATTACAACAGTTTTGGGTGAAGAAAATTTGGAATACGGCGGTACCTTTACTAAGCTATTCATGCATGTTTCAAGTCGAAATATGTTTCCAACAACTAGAAATCTGCAAATCCGTGTGCATGTAATATTTATCATCCTCACCATTGTTGTGGAGACTGATTAACTTTCGGTTGTTTTGTTCTGATGATTGCCGATCATGACCTCGTGACGTGAAGAAAAGTTTTGGTCCTATGATTGCCGATCATGACCTCATGAACAAAAGATAAACAATCATGGATGCTGAGGTAAGCACGCACACATTCCTAACAATGATTATTGAGGAATCTGTCTGTTTCATGTCGTGTGAACCAATTTTTTTGCATTTATTCTTATGTGATACACACGGAATATGTATATATATTTTTTCATCAACTGAACATTGCGAATAAGCGATATTCTCCCCGAAAGAGTTCAAATCTTGTGTCGTGTGCATATCATTTGCATTACTGTACTGGAAAACAGAATTATCTGCTGTCAAATATTTTGCGATTTGCTCTTAAAATCTGCTTTTGAGTGGATTTTTAATGTTATGCAGTTAATTTTAGTTAAAATTAAGTGACATATTACCGTAAGTGAAAATATTTATCCGTAAATTCCACGATATTTGCCTTTCATATTACTTTAACATCTGCCATCTGAAATAAAAATTATCATAATTTCAAGGAAGTACAAAAAATTATGACGTTTAATGCCATTTTCAACAATATTTCAGTTATATCATGGCGGTCAGTTTTATTGATGGAGGAAACTGGAGTACCTGGAGAAAACCAGTGACCTACCGCAAGTTTCTGACAAATTTTATCACATAATGTTTTATAGAGAATATCTCGCCTTGAGGGGGATTCATACTCACAACATTAGTGGTGAATGGTGATAGGCACTGATTGCACGGGTAGTTGGAAATCCAACTATCATACGACCATGACATCCCTTGTATATCTATCCGAAAATCACTTTTTAGAGACTACATATACATTGCATGGCTTTCAATATTTTTCAAGGCTACCAGTACTTCACTATTTACAGGCAGTACTTTTTTTTTTTATAAATTTGAACAATTTTCATGAATATCTTATACAACACTCTTTAAAATCAGGAGGTACCAAAGAGCCTTTTAGGCAGGTAAAAGTACCTGGTACCACCCCTTATTAAAAGGCCTGACATTGTTTGTACATGTATTAGAAGGACACATTTAGAATAGACCTTTTGCACATTACGGATTTGATTCTGAAATTATTGTTTTTTTTAGACCTTTTTTGTACGTCCCTTATGACAGACAAAATGGCACCTGGTCTAGCAAGGGCAATAGAATTCATGCTGTGTAAATACAGTCAAACATGTATTAAAAGGTCAGCTTTGGGACAAAGAAAAGGTTGTCTTTTAAGACAGGTGACCTCTTTAGGGGCGGATCCAGGATTTCAAGTTAGGGGAGCGGGCGCACTTAAAAAATCGCGCCGAGCGGAGGGAGACACGAAAATTTGTTGGGGTATTTCGTGTGTAAAATCATGATTTTATAAAAAAAAAAAAAAAAAAAATCATATTTTTTTCCAATTTTAGGGGCGGCACTCACCGGGTGCGACCTCCACCCCCGCCCACCCTCGATTCGCCCCTGCTCTTAAAAGAGGTTCAATTCATATGAAAATGTCTATGATAGGACAAGAAAAATGTGACCTTTTAGACAGGTGACCTCTTAAAAGAGGTTAAATTCATATGAAAATTTCTGACAGGATAAGAAAAATGTGACATTTTAGACAGGTGACCTCTTAAAAGAGGTTAAATTCATATGAAAATTTCTATGACAGGATAAGAAAAATGTGAGCTTTTAGACAGGTGACCTCTTAAAAGAGGTTAAATTCATATGAAAATTTCTATGACAGGACAAGAAAAAGTTACCTTTTAATACAGGTGACTGCTTAATAGAGGTGACCACATGGGGAGGTTTGAATGTATATAAATTTGTTCCAGTACATGGTGTCAACAATTTGGCAGGTGAGTTTTCTACTGGATAATTAACTAGGTTATAAAAGTTATAAAGGTTATAAAAGTTAAAGTTATATTTAAATTTGTACAAAATATTATACATATGTAATTGACCGACATTTTTTTTTTGCAGGTTAAAGCTGGATTACGTTAATACAGACCTGGCTTTATTGACTAAAGTTAAATGTCAACAAGCTAGGTAATAAACAAAAGTAAGTTTATGTAGAGTTGATGGGGGGTATGGTTATGGTGTTTAACGCCTCTTTCAACACTATTTCGTATATCGTGGCTGTCAGCTTTATTGGTGGAAGAAATCAGAGTACTCTGAGAAAACCACTGTACTGCCGCAAGTTACTGACAAACTTTATCTCATAATGTATGTCGAGTACACCTCGCCATTAGCTGGATTTGAACTCATAATTTTAGTGGTGATAGGCACTGATTGCACATGTGGTTGTAAATCTAACTACAATACAATCATATATGACAGCCCTAAGTTTAAGTAATATATTGATATAGATAATATAAGTACATTGTCGGCAAATATTCAATTTATATGTACAAGACACAGGAAGAAAAGGGTTTCTAACAAGCTTTTTCCTTCCTGTTTCTAGGCAAGTATAAATTACTATATATTTCCTGACAATGTATGTACTGGTATATTGTGTTTAAACTGCAATGTCATGTATGCAAGAAATTGTTACATTTACGCACAAAAAGTCAAAAAACATTCAACAGCTTGGTTGAATTTCTAATTGGGTTTCTGCAGGGTGTTCCATGTTTGACCAGTGTCTTTTGCGCTTCGCTCTACGTTAGACATATATTATATGTACACCTTTTAAATGATCGTGACTGTATGGTAGTTTGATTTACAACTACCTGTGTAATCAGTGCCTATCACCACTAAAGCAGTGAGTTTGAATCCTGCTCATGGGGAGGTGTACTAGATACAAGATTATGTGATAACGTTTGTTTGTGACTTGCAACAGGTCGTTGTTTTCTCTGAGTACTCGGGTTTCCTCCAAAAAATTAATCTGACGGCCACCAAATTTTAGCGGTCTTGGATTATTGAACCCCTGTTAAATTTTATCCCTGAAACCCCTTGCAGATGTTAAACAAATTGAGATGTCACTTTTATCAAAGGGTGTTTTTTTTTAATACCAATCAAAATATGAAAAGAAAGTTTAATCAGTGATGGTCAACAATTCCACCAATATCATTAGGCCAAAGAAAAAAGATTGTTGGTTTCCCCTAACTCTGCCAGGTCAGTTTCATCCTGCCTGGTCAATTAATTTTATTGGCATTTTTAGTAGAAAAAAAATTGTTTGAAGCCAGCCATGTCACTTTTTTCAACACGAATTAGAAATTTTTATTTTTTTCTCCTTCTTTCCATGGATACAAGAATAAAACTGATGTGATACAAAGTCTATTTATCTGTAATTCTATACCTACTTATAAAGTTATATCACATTCCACCCATGATAAGATTAAATAGAGATGATATTAATTACTGGTAAGTATAAAAAATGTACGTAGATTTAAAAAAAAAATATATTAAAATGTCAGTCATTACTAATATTTAAATGTAACACTATTATTAATTACTGGTAAAAGTATACCTAGTCCTAGGTTTTAAAAAAATAATTAAAATGTATGTTATTACAATGTAACACTATGATTGATTATCGTGAAGAAAGAAAAATAAGAATAAGGAATTATGGGTGTTTATCACAAATTTTTTCGGCAATATTTGAGTTATAGCGAGCACAAAGAGCTCTACAGCAACATGGGCATGCAACACACAGTTGGGTCTGCCTAATGATGAGATTGAAATCCTTTCGTCCGGAAGTTGATAAAAGTTGGCGTGTAATATATTACAAAAGTCAAAGTCAATAGATGGTTGTCTTAAGTATTATTTTCGGAATTTTTTTTATGTCAACAATAAAAAAACTTTATATTTTGTGATATTCAACTTTCACTCAAATATATACACACTGGCCAGACAGAAATGCTGTGCTCGCATCTAGGCAATGCCTACTCCATATTACGGAGCCACAAGCTAAATTAGACTTAGAGATGTGTATTGGATCTGTATGAGGGAAACATCTTTGATGGTCCAATCAAAGAAAGATACATGTATTGTAGTTAAAATATATTGACCAAGCAGAGTGTGCTTGGTTTTAATAATACCTCAAGATTTTGAAGGCTCGTCATTGATTGGTCGGTTAGAAATTTTAAAATATTTTTCCTGACATGACCCCACATAAGTTGTAAGATGTTAATGTATCGCCCAAACAACAAAAAATAATAAAGCAAAGATATAACAAACATCTCATTTCAATTAGATTTACTGAGGTAGTGAGTTTTATTGGTGAACGAAACCAGACAAGTGGAGGAAAGTTTCAGGAAGTTGATTGTACAGTTTAGACAGTCATCTATTTGACATTATTTGAAGTCTTTTCCTATTATAATGCATGCTATACACATCCAATGATGGCATTTTTTATGACGTTGATTGTACAGTATAGGCAGTCATCTATTTGACATTTAGAGGACTTTTCCTATTATAATGCATACTTTACACATCCAATGATGGTATTTTTTATGAAGTTGATTGTACAGTATAGACAGTCATCTATTTGACATTAGAGCACTTTTCCTATTATAATGCATGCTATACACATCCAATGATGGTATTTTTTTATGAAGTTGATTGTACAGTATAGACAGTCAACTATTAGACATTTAGTGGACTTTTCCTATTATAATGCATGCTATGCACATTCAATGATGGTATTTTTTTATGAAGTTGATTGTACAGTATAGACAGTCATCTATTTGACATTTAGAGGACTTTTCCTTATTATAATGCATGCTATACACATCCAATGATGGTATTTTTTATGAAGTTGATTGTACAGTATAGACAGTCATCTATTTGACATTAGAGGACTTTTCCTATTATAATGCATGCTATGCACATCCAATGATAGTATTTTTATATGAAGTTGGGGCCGTCTTGCTCGTCATGCTATGGTTGTTGGATTTACAACCACCTGTGCAATCAGTGCCTATCACCACTAATGTTGTGAGTTCGAATCCTGCTGATGGCAAGGTGTATTCGATACAACATTATGTGATAAAGTTTGTCAGTGACTTGCGACAAGTTGGTGGTTTTCTGTGTGTACTCCGATTTTCTTAACCAATAAAACTGACTGCCATGATATAGCTGAAATATTGTTGAAAGTGGCATTAAACACCATAACCCTAACCCTTTTATAAAGTTGATTGTATAGCATAGACATTCATCTATTTGACATTATTAGAAGACTTTTTCTGTTATGATGCATGCTATGCACATCCAATAATGGTATATTTTTTTTGTGAAGTTCGGGCTGCCATGCTCATCATCGTATGGTAGTTGGACTACCTGTGCAATCAGTGCATATCACCATTTAAGTTGTGGGTTTGAATCTTAGGTGTGCTTGATACATTCTGTTATGATGCGTACTATACACTTTCAATTATGGTATTATTTTTTTATGAAGTAGATTGTATAGTATAACAATCTCATTGATCACATTTGATTTACTTTTTCTGTAATAATACTTATATTTACATTGACAAGTAGATTATTTAGATTTAAGTAAAATGAAACTATGTAAACAATTTACTAAGGTATTGTGTGGTTACCTTTAAATTCTACATAGCTGGCTATTGTTTTATGTCATTTGGTTACAAGAAAGGAGGAAATAAAAAGGTTTTTTTGGTGATCACACATAGTTACAACTTACAAGGCTGGATATTTTATTTTATATAGTTACACAGTGATAACATTGTTACAAGGTTATATATTTTTTTCACAAGTTACACAGTGATCACATAGTTACAAGGCCAGATATTTTTTTTGTTACAGAGTGATTGATATTTCAGGTAACATTATATTACAGGTATGTGTATGGATTTTTTTTTCATTATTTTTTTTTTACTTTCTGTTACGTGTACATGTATCAAATATTTAAGGAAATAACTATAAGTCATAAGTCATAAGTTTATTGGTTCACCAATCAAGGGCCCACAGGGGGCATATACAATATGAACATATTAAAATATAATTGTTCTTTAGTAAAACCTGTCAAAGGCAAACCTCCTTAGGTGTCGCTAATGTGTTTAGAATAGACAGGTGTTTGGTTTATGTAGGTCAAATTAGCAAAGATTTCCTTCATTGGGACTTTATTTTAAGCTTGATGTATGCAGGATTCTACTTTGCTCAAGGTTCAAATTAGACAGGGTAACTGTATTAATCAAAGGGAGAAGTAATTTGATTTGATTTGATTTTATAAAAGATAATTTATACCTGGTACCTTTTGACAATATTGTTTTATGTGCCTATCATCACTAAAAGTTGTGAGTTCAAATCCCGCTCATGGCGAGATATACTTGATGCAACATTATCATATGTGATAAAAATAGTCAGTCACCTGCAGCAGGTCGGTGGTTTTCTCCAGGTACTCCAGTTACCTCTACCAATAAAACTGACCGCCATTATATAATTGAAATATTGTTGAAAGTGGCATTAAACACCATAACCCTAACCAATTGAAATCTGCAGCAGAAAAAGTACATCCTGTTTCTGTTCCCTAGGGTATAGTGGGAATGAAAGAAACCAACTGTGAACATTCACTTACCCCAATTTGTACTATTTAATGAGCGGCTTTAATTCTAAAATTAATTTTTTTTTCTGATGGACAAAATGATACTTAGAAAATCTAGCAAGAGCAATGCAAATGGCAACAAATTTGAGTACAATTTATTCATAATTTATAGATATTTGATCCTTGTAAAAAATCAGGGGATAATTTTATAGCAAAAAGAAAATTTGCAAGTTGTTACAACATTCAAATTTCCAACAGATTATGGGGGAAAATGTAAACCATAATATTGTCCTGTGAAAATGTGTCTGATTGTATCTTTTTCAAATGAAAAATCCTCAACAGACCAAAAGAAGTCATCTCTGTGCTTTATTCCGTCCTCGGACTTTATCATAGAAAACAATTGTAACAGAGGACAATATTTCACGGCGGACACTATTTAATCCTACAAAAATATGTTATTTTCATTGAAATATGCATAAAAGGGGACCCTTTTTTCTGCATTTAAGGGAAATAACTCTTGTATACAGTATAATTTTAGAATCAAAGTCAGAAATGTGGAAATAGTCATTGGTCTGCATTTATTGACTGTAAGACATTGTACTCAATAAAATTCATTGATCAAGAGTAGGGGGGGGGGGGGGGTTTTGNNNNTTGGGATCTCATTAACCGGTTTAACCCTGCCACATTTTTGTGCCTGTCCTAAGCCAGGACTAGGATTTCCAACATCTTTTTTTGTATTCAGTGAGTTTAGTTAAGATGAGAGGTGATTGTTTGTTATGTTATGGAATTGATGACCATTACTGCTTAAAATTTTATTTTTAATTTATTCAATTTGCTGAAATATTGCTAAAAGTGGTGCTAAACACCAAAAATCTAATGATTAAACAAAAATTTGTTTTCAGAAAGAAGATGGCTTCCTTTGGTTTGAGTGGTCCAACATACAAAGTTCACCAGGTACCAGAACACTTTCATGAACATTTCATCATCAGTGGATACAGACATCCTAAAAGTAGCGTTAAACAGTGTGTCCTCAGTTTATTTGACGCCACAAATGAAACTTTAAATTTCTGGACACATTTCCTCCCATCAGTTTACTTTCTGTGGGTAATGCAAGGAGTATCGGAGACATTAGATTTTCGTCATGATGAATACACATGGCCGTTGTTATGTTATATGTTTGGATGCGTCTTATTTCCATTGGCCAGCGCGACAGCTCATACATTCAACACGATGTCAGACTATGCCAGACATATTTGTTTCTTCCTAGACTATGGCGCTTTGAGTGTTTTCGGCTGTGGCGTTGCTATAGCCTATCGTGCCTACACATTTCCGGTAGAGTTAGTGGACACTTGGTTTGGAGATTATTACGTTATCATTGCTGTTGTCAACTCATTAATATGTACGCTTACATCCTGCCAAACAAGATTTATGAAGCTATCATTCCTTAGGCAAGTTCTTCGTCTCGGTGCTTTTGCTTTGCCTTATATCTATGATACAATCCCGGTTGTTTACCGACTAATTTTCTGCACTCCCGAGGAATGTCAGTTAGCGTCACAGTTCGAACATGCCAGACAGTTTCTATTTATTATTTTAGCAGCTTTTTTATATGCCACTCATTTACCTGAACGATTAAACCCTGGATGTTTTGATATTGTGGGCCACAGTCATCAATTATTCCACGTGGCTACGATTCTTGGGACTCTGGACCAGATGCAGGCAACCCTTCACGATATGAAAGCTCGTCGAGGAGTACTACCACCAGCTCCTAGATTGCCTCTATTAGGAAATAGTGTAGGGATTTTAACAGCTCTGATGATCTTGAACTCAATCATCATACTAATATATTCAGCACGTCTTTCTTCCTGGTTTAGAGCTAAGAAAATTAGTTGATGTAGTTGATGTCAAAAATGAAGTCTAATATTGTATTCATAAAATTGAGGATTAAAGTCTACAGAAGAAATCCACATAATGTTAGGTCCAGGGTAATTATTGGGTAGCATTGGGATTCAATTTACAGTCTTCACGCTAACCCACTTGCCCGAAGCCTGGGACAAGTAAAAATGGATTCGGACAAGTGAAAATTATAAAAGAATTTGTTTTAATTAATAGATTTTTCTTTTCTAAATTTGGCTTTCGGGCAAGTAGGTGAAAAAATGAAGGCAAAAACTGTGATAAATTGAAGATAAAATCTATAGAAGAAATCCACGTAGTATTAGGTCCAGAATAATCATTGGGTAGTCCTGGGCTTCAATTTATTACTTTATATACACAATGTTTTAGGTATTTGTCAATACAGGAAATGAAACCTGTTTGAATTGAACCTCCTTGGGACCACCAACTTTTGTGTTCAGAATGTGTTTGCTTTAAATACAGCATTTCAAGTTTGGTTTATACAGGATTCCGGTTTATTCAAGGTTCGGTTTAGACAGGTTTTCCTGTATGACATGTAGAAATATTACACGCTAGGCATTTTTAGCTCACCTTGCCAAAGGCAATGTGAGCTTTTGCCATCACTTGGCATCCGTCGTCTGTTAACTTTTCACATTTTAATCTTCTCCTCTGAAACCCCTCAGCCAAATGAACTGAAACTTGGTAGGAAGCATCTATGGAAGGTCTTCTATAAAGATTGCTGATTTCGTCCCGATCCATTAACAAACATGGCCACCACAGGCAATTCTTGTTTCTGATTGGCCAATTTTTAAAAATCTTCTCCTCTGAAACCACTTGATTTATAGTACTGCACATTACAACAAGCTAGACCTTTTTTATTAGTATTGCAGATATACATTAGAGGGTGACCCTGTCTTATTAGCCCACTTAGGCCATTTGAGCTTTTAGTATCCCTTTGCGTATATCGTCTTTAACCTTTTCATATTTTACTCCAGATGTGCAATACAAGCTCTTTGTAGCATCTAGTGTATCAGCATGCAGATATATTACAGACTATACATATTTTATTAGTTGCAATGCAGATTTTGATTTGAAGCATACTGTACCTGGAGATGGTTGTTCCAGAAATGTGTGAGGCGCATTAAATCAGAAATCTACGTTTTTATTACATATTTAAGACTGAATTAGCTACAAGATATATACTGTATACAATATCATTCCATACCAATTAGGAACAAAGATATATTTTATGAAAATGTAGATTTCTTTTTTTTTATTGTTGTTTAAATAGAACAAAATCAAATTTTTCCCAGTGATTACAAAATTTGTGTGTAAGTGTTTCTTTACATGCACATAATGTTTATAATTATCATCATATTATTTATTTATTATTAGGAGTTGATTTACACATTGATTCATTAGATACATATCTTTATACAATATACAGTCTGAAAAAAAACACATTTTCTTTACAAATTTTTTTTTTCTCGGTCTAGTGAGTTAGTGTTTATCATTTTTTGCTCGTTTTACCCAAAATTAAGACGCCATTGAAAAATGAATGGGTTCATAATACCCCCAACCCTTGATATTTTTCATTTAGATGTAGTTATATCTTATTATCAACAGAAAGGATTCTGATCGTCATGACAACAGAAGTAATTCTGATCGTAATGACAACAGAAAGGATTCTGATCGTTATGACAACAGAAGCGATTCAGCTCGTTATGACAACAGGTGTGATTCTGATAGTCATGACAATAGAAGTGATTCTGATGGTTATGACAACAGAAGGGATTCTGATCGTTATGACAACAGAAGTGATTCTGATGGTTATAACAACAGAAGGGATTCTGATCATTATGACTACAGAAATGATTTTGATCATTATGACAACAGACATGACTCTGATCGTCATGACAACAGAAGTGATTCTGGTTGTTATGACAACAGAAGTAATTCTGATTGTTATGACAACAGAAGGGATTCTGATTGTGATGACAACAGAAGTGATTCTGGTCGTTATGACAACATATGTGATTCTGATCGTTATAACAACAGAAATGATTCTGATTGTTATGACAACAGAAGTGATTCTGATTGCTATGACAACAGAAGTGATTCTGATCGTTATGACAACAGAAGTGATTCAGATCGTTATGATAACAGAAGTGATTCTGATCGTTATAACAACAGAAGGGATTCTGATTGTGATGACAACAGAAGTGATTCTGCTCGTTATGACAACAGATGTGATTCTGATTGTTATGACAACAGAAATGATTCTGATTGTTATGACAACAGAAGTGATTCTGATTGTTATGGCAACAGAAATGATTCTGATCGTTATGACAACAGAAGTGATTCTGGTTGTTATGACAACAGACGTGATTCTAATCGTTATGACAACAGAAGTGATTCTAATCGTTATGACAACAGAAGTGATTCTGATCGTTATGACAACAGGTAATTATGATGTATAGTTTTTGTATTTATAGAAGTGTTATATTGTTACAAGAGTATATTTTTTTGGTATTTATTTATAAATATTTAACGTGCCATTAGCATAATCCCCGTTACAGAACATGACGGTGTATATATTTTTGTATTATATATACATGTATATATTACAATTATCAATTAATTTGTACAAACAAGTAATTTTTTTTACTTCATGCAATGTCTGTGTCCTTTTTACAAACCAAAGACTATGAAATTGGTATCTGTTGCTTCTCTGTTAAGCAAATAATATGAAGGAAAAATAGCAAAGGCTGGTTAGCTTGGAATCAGGATAATGTGTCCATGTGGGGAGACATACAATAACATATGTCTATCCTTAGACTGTTGTTTCTTTGAGCGTGTTGGTCTAGTACAAAGCAGACCTCATCATCATCTCATTGAAAATTAACTTGTTTTCGTCATGATATACATTTGTAGCTGAAAAATTGCTGAGTTGGTGTTAAACAACAATCGCGCACTCACTGACTTGTACTGTAGTCAATATTTAAATCATAATGTTAACATTATTTGTTATGCTTTTAATTCTGATTAATTTTTAGAATACTGGATTTTTGTTGTTGCTGTTTACTTGTTTGTGCAAATGCTGTTAAAACTTATATGGCAGTTTATCGTGCAATTTACATATATAATGTATTACAAACCTTGATAAGAACTTACCAAAATGTGGTCACAAATAGATTTTATGTATGTGGTTTTAAGTTTATAATTTTAAAACATTTATTTATTATTGGTATTATTGTTTTTGTTTTTTGTTTTATTTATCATGTTTGATACAAACTGCTATCAAAACATCGATTTTTAAATAGATGTATATTTTTAGACATTTAATGAAAAGTACAGTAATATTCATATCAACGTACTTACTTGTCTTATGGTGACCTTCCAAGGAAACACTGAAATAGGGTCACATAAGACAGGTGGCCGCTTAAGGTGGTACCATACACTTCAGGTAAAATTTGATCTGCTCGTTTAATTTTCTTATTTTTTTGGCAGTACGTTTGAATATATCCACTGTAATAAATATCAAAATTTTAACAAATTCCAACCAAAAGACTCAGAGCTATAAATTCACTAGTCACATAGCAGTTTTTCTCTCTGTGGTTTTGATCACCTAGATGCTTGCAATCTGCATACAAACATCATATGATCAAAACGTACAACTGATTTTAAAGAGTTATCTCCCTGTAGTGTTAGGTACCACCTTAATACAGGTTTAATTAATATGAAATGCACTGTGAAGGGAAATTAAAATTGAGTCACATAATACAGGTTATTGCTTAATAGAGGTGGTCACTAAAGCAGGTTTGACTGTATATAAATGTATAATGAGGTGTTGGATTTCATTCAATATAATTTTAGCTTGTGTCGTGAACTTGTTTGGGAAATATAGATAAAACTTCCTTCAGTTCTCTTGGAGGCGTGGGAGGCTCAATAAGTTAGGTAGTTGGATCTAACAACTCGTACAGCCTTATCACCAATACAGCGTGGGTTTGTGCCCGGCTTTGTAAATTACAAAAAAGGGTGCACTCGACTCGCAGCCGCAAGTGATAAAGTTTACCAGTTGCTTGTCCATGGTCGATGGTTCTCTCTGGGTACTCCAGCTTCCTCCACCACTAAAACTTGTCGCCATGATATAGCTGAAATATTAAAGCACAATCTGATTATTGTCATTACTTGGCATCTGTTGTCGTCTGTAAACTTTTTTTTTCAATCTATTCATTTATGAAAGTTCATCTGGATATAAGCTCTAATCTAAAGTTTGTCTGTGACTTGCGGCAGGTCAGTGGTTTTCTCCGGGTATTCCGGTTTTCCCACCAATAAAACTGACCGCCACGATATCCATGTAACTGAAATATTGTTGAAAGTAGCGAGAATACTATAACCCCTTAAACCCCAACCATATAACCTCTTATTGGGTTCTGTAAGATGTTAAGTGGGAGTGTAGTGCATTATAACAGCTGGTTTTAAGTTCACTACATATTCTTCTGTAATAGTATTTAGGTCAATTGTAGTATGGTACATTTAATTAGCATTTAATATTCATAGACTCCAATACACAGTTTACAGATTAAAATACATTTTAGATCAAAGATTAGAGGTAAGAGGTGGGTTTTTCCATTTGTTGTCCATCACTGTTTCAAGTGTGGAAGATGAAAATGAACAAAAAGGGGAGATAATTCATCCTATCAAAATGAACAAATAAGGGAGATAATTCATCATAAAAAGAAACAAATGGGAGAGCTAATTCGTCTAATAGTGACCTGCAGTGGATATACATGTTTTTTGTCTGATTTTGCAGGAAATATTATACTGGTAATTATTTGCAATATTATTATCATTCCAGTTGTTGCATTTTTTTTTAAGTAATTTTGTTTTGTATAGTGCAATTCATGATTATTATTTTTTTTCTTATATTTTATAAAAATAGACCACCCTTGCATTTTATATTTATAACCAATGGAATTTCCTACATGTATATGTCAATGTTAAAAAATTAGCATTAAACTGAACCTACTTGTAAAAACTAGATAAGAAAGAGCAATGCAAAAATAGTATGTTTTGTTATGATACAGTATTTGATGTATAATTTTATTTTTACCATATCAGTGTGCAAAAAATATCTGTTATTATCAGCTGTCAAAGAACAGCTGGAAATTGTTGTTCTTTAAAGAGATCATTTTTATCCAAGGATGAAATGGATTTTTTTGTATGTTCACTAACATCCACATTTCATGACAAATTCGTGAAAATAATCAGTTTATGCACCCTTATTTTAAAGTCAACGTTCTATTTTTATTCGGTTGATGCAAACAGTTCAGTATCAGAAGTATATAATAACCATTTAAACATTATAAACTGTAGGGCGACTTGTAGTGGGTGCCTTGTTTTATAAGAAGAATTTGAAGATACATGTACCAAAAGGGTCGTCAGAATTTGTAAAATGAAGAAGAACAGACAACACAATGGCAAAAAGAAAAGAAAAACAAATGGAAAAACAATGATCTGCAAAACATCACACATAAAACTAAAGATGGAGTAACACCAACCCCACTAAAAACTAGGGGTGAACTCATGTGCTCCGGAAGGGTAAGCAGTTCCTGCTCCACTAGTGTCACCTGTCATTTATAACAAATAGTAGATCAATTATTTCTTTACGCATATAGGGCATGTGCATATTTTTAAATTGATTGATTATAATTAGGCAGATTACACACAATTCATGTTTTATGCTTTCAAATAAGATTGCGAAAATTACAGCTGACAAAACTATGTTTCATATCATATGAGAAATGATCAAAAATACCAAAACCGACAAAAAAAAATACTGTCAAAAAAACACATACATTTTATAGTGCAGAAAGCTTAATACAAGCAGATGAAGTGTACTTACTTGTTTTGTTGACAAATTTGGCAACAAAGATCAGCTTAGTCTCTCAGCTTTGTTTTTTTATATAGCTATTAAATTTATTTATTTTCTTTGTAGATTTTGTTATTAGCTAATTCGTTGTAGAAATTTATAATAAAGCATAACTATGATAATTCTAACTTACCTTTTTTATTACAAAGGCATTGATAGGTTCGAGCCCAGATCGGGTCAAACCAAAGACTATAGAATTGGTATTTGTTGCTTTTCCGCTAAGCACGCAGCATTAAGGAGAAAGAGCAAAGACTGGTTGGCTCGGCATCAGTATAATGTGTCCGAGTGGGACGACAAGTCTATCTATCCGCTGAATGTTGTTACACTGAGCTAGCACTATAAAAATCCAACTAAGCATGTTGGTCTGGTACAAAGCGGACCTCATCATCATCTCTGCTTCTGCTGATTAACTGCCTCCTTGTCATATCGATTAACTGCCTCCTTGTCATATCGAAGATCATGCAGTGATTTAAATAGGTGCTCTGCATCAAGGGAAGTCTGACATTGGGATAAGTTAACTAGAGGCTCAGCCCACTGAGCCTGTATCGCTCACCTGACAATAGAATGATACTGAAGAAAATTTCAAAGGGAGATAATCATTACCTTAACTGTTTTCTATATTTATGCATAAAAGATAATGTCTTTGGGCCAGGTGAGCTAAAAAATGATGAAAAAAGGGCAATAACTCCTAGACGGGTACTCATATTTACTTGAAAATTACAGGGCATGTAGATCTTGACAAGCTGAACATGTTTTCAGTTTACACTTAACATCTATCTCTTATAGTTTTTGAAATAAAGGACAAAACGTGTTAAAATTTATAAAATTTGATAAAAAAGAACAATAACTCCAAATTGGGTACTCAGATTAACTTCAAAATTGCAGGGTAGGTAGATCTTGATATGCTGCACATTTTTGCAATTTAACCTTAACCTTTATCTAATAGTTTTTGAAATATCCCACAAAAATGTTTAAATTAACAAAAAAATAATGAAAAAAGGGCAATAGCTCTTAGACGCGTAATTAGATTTACTTCAAAATTGCAGGGCATGTAGATCTTGACAAGCTGAACATGTTTTCAGTTTACACTTAACATCTATCTCTTATAGTTTTTGAAATAAAGGATGAAAAGTATTAATATTTTTAAAATTTGATGAAAAAAGGGCAATAACTTCAAGATGGGTAATCAGATTTACTTTAAGATTGCAGGCTAAGTAAATCTTGACATGCTGCACATGTTTACTGTTTAAACTTAACATCTATCTCTTATAGTTTTTGAAATAAAGGACGAAAAGTATTAAAATTTTGAAAATTTTATGAAAGAAGGGCAATAACTCCAAGATAGGTAATCAGGTTTTCTTCAAAATTTCAGGGTAGTTAGATCTTGCTGTGCTGATCATTTTTACCCCCGTGAGATTTCTGATATTATTAACGGTTTTTGAGTTATTACCAAAAACGTGCAATTTTACCATATGTTCTATTTTTAGTAGCAGCGGCCATGTTTGTTGGCCGAATGGAACCAAATGAAGAGTTTTATAGAGGATCTTACATAGATGCTTCCTGTCAAGTTTGGCTCCATTTGGCCAAGCAGTTTCAGAGGAGAAGATTTCTTTACGAGGCAGTGGCTCCGCGTCCCCACATACGGGGACGCGGAGCCTCTAGAGTAGTAAGACCAAGCATGGAATATTGCGCCTCAGTATGGAACCCACATCACACAACATCTATAAATAAACTGGAGATGGTTCAACGAAGAGCGGCCAGGTACGCAACTAACAGGTTCAGAAACACCAGTAGCGTAAGCCACATGTTGGAATCACTACAATGGGAAAGTCTACAATCCAGAAGAGCAAAGATACAACTGACAATGCTATTTAAGATCATTAACAACCTTGTAGACATACCGGCTGTCGACTACTTAACACCAGCACCATCAAGAACAAGATCCAACCACTCCAAAAAGATACTACAGCCACATACTCGAACAGACACACTGAAGTACAGTTTCTTCCCGAGGACCACACGACTATGGAACTCTTTGCCAGCTGCAGTAGCTGAGGCCTCCGACTTGGTATCCTTCAAGCGGGGGCTATGTACTCTCTCATTTTAATCATTAGTTAGGGCCCAGATTGTAAGTAAGTTCCAATGATAGTTAGAGCTATGCCGGTTGGGTGTATGCCCAGTGGCCGTTTCGGTAGCCAGATTGGTCTAACTAGAGGAACTGAAAATGCACTCTGGAAGTAAGTCCCAATGATAGTTAGAGCTGTGCCGGTTGGGTGTATGCCCAGTGGCCGCTTCGGTAGCCGGATTGGTCTAACTAGAGGAACTGAAAAAATCTTTTACTACCTTCTCCCTTTTTTACTACAGTACTTTATTCAATCATATACTATCTTATCAGTTCAAAACTTTATCTCATTAGGTTGCCATTCACGCTGCGCAAAAGTAAACCGAATCATAATGGTCAAAGATGACAGTGATTTGTACCAAGTAGAAGTAGAAGTAGAAGTAGAGGCTACGAGTCCCCGCATCCGGTTGTTGTACGAAATTACGGATTTTACCGGAAAAATACGAAATTTATAATAAAATCGGAATCTCCCGTAACTAATCGGTTCACACCAAGGGCTATGAACTGTTGTCAATTGAACATTAAAAAGATTAATTAATCTCAACAAAATGGTTCACAGAACATTTCAATTCACCTTTTTGTTGGCTTTCATGACTAAACGTAGGGAAAAAGCCCACTGTAAGCCGATAACTTGATTACAACAGGCATTTGTATAAAGATATTTACCTTTCTAATGTTGTTTACATACCCATTCCATTTGTGAATCTTCAACATGAAGTCGAAGCATGTTCTTCTTTTCCTCCGCTGCCGCCATGTTTCAAAACCAAACTGTAAAGCCGCCTCTCGTGCGGTTTGCTAAATTTTTGGAACTGGTTTTGGTTTGGACTCGATAAACATGAAAAGCAGTTTGGGTTTCAACTCTGTTTTAAACCGGTTTTCTTAAATAAATGAAAAGTTTAGCAAACCAGTTTGAAACCTTAACCAGTTTGCTTGCAATACATTCGACCTATATCTTGGTTAGTGAGCGTATATCAACAAAACTACAGTTTATGGAATTTGACTGCTCAAATAGAGTCAGTGCAGGATAAAATTAAATTTAATACTTTAATGTAATGTGTGGTTCTAGAAGTTTTGTTAATTTGTACGTGACTTGACAGTTGCTAGCGGAAAAGTTTGTCCATAATGAAAATGCAACACGAATCGTAACCTCATCGTAAGACTAATTAAAGATAAATACCGAGAGACAACAAATGACTGATCTGATTATTCAAGGTACTCCGAACACCTGTTTCTGTATTGTCAATGTATTTAACACGTGTCTGATAATTAAGCAGAGTAGCAGATAGCTGTTTGTTTAATTATTTTCTTCATTATATAGTTATGTCGAATGTAAATATTCTTAATTGAATTAATTAATTAATTAATTAATTAATTAATATTGAGCCCATTTACAAAGTATTATTGCGAATTATATTAGAAAACTCCATTATTGTTAAACATAAAGATATGCGGTGTTGTCCGATTAATATTGCGTAAATAAAACGCATGTATTTATTGTCATAAGTACATTTACAAAGAATATATTGTTTTCTGTAGTAGTACGTTTATCAGTCAATTACAATGAAATTTGAAAATTAATGTCAAATTAACAAAAATTGTCACGTGACCGTACGATTTCGTGACGACAGCTTAAAACATGAAATATAATAATTTTACTGTAATTTAAAACAAAAATTAGCTGCATTAAACTAGAAAACTAAGCGTCTTTTCGAAAATTGTCACTGCACTACAATAGAATATGAAAATTGTCATTGCACATATTATGTACAATATTCATTCATTCATTTCTTTATTTCCTCATTACAGAGATACCAATGAAATATGTGATTAAGGTAAACAATTCAACAATAATTAATAATAGTAATATTTACAGTATATAAATACAAAGCAAAAATTCATATATATCTATTGTCTATATCATAATATTATGCAGGACATAATTACAAATTGAAAATTGAAACCTTTAAGGGATGATCTACTTCCTTAAAGGCTTGGTTAAACTAGTTTTAAGGACAAAGCACCCATTTAGTGAAATGATACGGTGCAAGTATTTTCAACATGTGATTAAAATGCAAACCCTCACAAAAGCTCTTAACTATAGGATCTTCAAAGAACAATTCGAAACTGAAAATTATCTGCACATTCTTGATGACAATTTTTTATTTGAATTTTGTAAATTTAGAACTCTAAATCATAACTTACCAATTGAATATGGAAGATGGCATAATATAGCGAGAAACATACGTTTTTGTAATCCTATGTAATCAAAACGAAACTGGGGATGAATGCCACTATATTTTGGAATGCACATTTTTTAACAGTATTCGAAAGGACTATATTGAAACTTACTTTATAAAGCGTCCAAGTGCAATACAATTCGGCCATTTAATGAAAACAACAAATAAAATTAAACTTAACAAAATATGCAGATTTATCAAAATTATCAGCAAAGCTGTGTGCACCCCTGGCTAAACCTATAGCGACATTCTTCTCCACCCTGTTCTTAATCATTATATCATTTCATTTCTACAGACATTTATTATCCTAATTAACATTACTAATATAGAATTTGTATATGCTATTGATATTTTTATTATATGCGTAAATAATGTTTTTTATTTGTCCTTTCTTTCTTCTTGCTGTTTGTATTGTATATGATTATCATTATTTATTACATACTTAGTTAAAATAAAGGCATTTTTGTATGACCAATATGACCGGAAGTAAACTGTCCATATTTTCACACCCCTGGAAAATAACCGACTATTGGATTACTACAAGATCATTTCCATGGCCCGGGCCAATATGGGCCTCGACGTCGTCTCAGGCCAATATGGGTGTCTCATTTCTAGATGTCGGAAGTATGTAATAAATATAGATTATAACATGACCATTTCCATATCGGTCCCAGTATCATCCCGAGACTTTCATATCAGCCCAAGGCGAGAGCCGCGGGCTGATATGGGTCGAGGGATGATACCAGGACCTATATGGAAAAGGCTATGTTATAATCTGTTTATCACATATTTAACCATGACTGAAATAAATAAATTGTAAATGAATAAATGAATTTTTGTTTATTCATCAACATAACAACAAAATAAATAACGTGTAAACATCAAAAAAATAATTCACTGTATTTATCACAGGTATTGAACATAACTTTTCAATAATTATAAATCAGACTTCCAGTTCATATCATTTGTGTCTTAAAAAATTATTGTCAAATTTCCCTGGATATTAGAGTATGTGAATTGTGTTATTTTGGAGTTGGGCAAAATGGGAGCCAAAACGATAGAGGTTTGCTTATTAGAGTTATTATTAGTAACCGTTGACTGGACAGGGTTAATACTGATGAAAATTAGAGTAACTGTTTTATTTTCATAGTTCTCAATAGTCGATACGATGGCGTAAATATCTACATTCGTCATCACTAAGATATCTACTCATGGAAGCTTGGATACATTTCAATGAATCGGTTTCATAATCCTGCTTGAATTTCGTGCGCGCTGAAAAAAATAATCTTGCCAGGTGTATGTACATTTCCTCGACTCCAATATATTCAGGATTACCGTGTTCTCCCACTGTTGATAACCAATCATTGAATATCCTTATGTTACTCTCAGTTTTACGTTTTGTATTGATATTTTTCATCTCCGTTTTATCAGTTTTTTTGTATGATGTTTGCTTACTTGTCACAATGAGGTCATCGACGCAGGGTACAATAACCGGTTATTTGCCCCGGGCACTGATATGGATCGGAAACGTCTTCGTTTATCACACATGCAAAACGGTACGGATAACGTACAAATATGTGATAAATAGTTTAATACATGGGCATTTCCATATTGGCCTGGTTATCATTCCTCGACCCATATTGGCCCTCGACTGCGTCTCGGGCCAATATGGGGGTCTCGGAATGATAACCAGGCCAATATGGAAATGCCCATGTATTAATCTGTATTTATTATTTATGTATCTCTATACCTTTGTAACAACATGGTTTAGGAGAATAATATATATAACCGGAGAACAAAGTTATAATAAAACAATCGCCTAAAATTTATGTAATTCGTGCATTTACCGAGTGATTCATACTTTACTTAACTTTAAACTCTATTTTTCTTATAAATTTTCACCAGAATCAAAATCATAAACAAAAGCACATTTCACATATGATGAAAACAAACTTTCGCTGAGAATTGATTATTTATAAAGCACGTGCAAAATGCACCTGTACTTTATACCATACTTCACAGGTTTACACCTAGCACGAGAATCATCAGTATCAGGTGTAAATTCTACACCAAGCGCGCGTGGCGGTCTGTCTTAAGATGCATGTTATGTGCTTCTCAAATTGACACGTTACTTTGATCTTATTGAACTTTGTGCATCTTAAATTAAAACTTCACTTTGATAAAAATAAATATATGACGGCACGAATTTCTAAGTCATTAGTTGTGTTGTCTTTTCCACTATTTTGAGGCAAAAGTACTAATTATCTCTTTGTGTCGAAATGAAATTCAATGTTCAAATTACGTTCTAGATAATGGCATACAAGATTGTTATCTAAATCATATATTTTTAAATGAGCAAAGATGGAAAAAAGGAATGAAAAATAAAAATGTTTATCAGTCTTCACGATGAACACCAGTCACCAGTCCCAAGATCAGAAAAACTTTCTTCCGACGAATAAATTTTTCAGTATTTATTTATAAATATATACATCAAATAAATTCAAGAATTTGATTCGGACCGGTAAATTCAAATGTTCATTTCGAGAACTGGTTTATTTGACTGTTTTCGTCAATCTTTTGTGTGATACATTTGTATCTTCAAGCTTGTTTAAAGACACCAGAGGAGAAATCAGAAACAGTAGTTAATAAAAGGCAGAAATACAATGGCCAAAAGAACAAGGCCAAAAAGACATATTATGGTCGACAAAATACTATACAGAAAGCTAAGGATAAAGCTACACGAACCCCGCTAAAAATTTTGTAATTTCGGGTGCTCCGGGATTTTAAGCAGTTCCTGCTCCACTAGTGGCATCCGTCGTGTTACTTTCGAAATATCATGTGATATGTCGGGAATGAAGAAACGGCTATCATATAGCACTGTTAATGTGTTATATACAGATATCATTATCTTAAGAAAAATAAACACAAATGTTTGATCGACATTCTCTGATGCACGGTGACATACATGTATTGGTTACAGATTCAGTATAATGTCCCTAATTTCGTGTACAACATCGAGTCGGACATCGTCGGTTACCCACAACTGATTGGAGAGTACATGTAGAAGATGTTGTAAGTTGAAAAACTTCTATCTGATCCTATTGTCATGTTTTTGGACAATAGAATATGTTTAAATTAAACAAAACTAGCTGTAAAGAAGTATAAATGTTTGGTATAAGGTGCCGTCTGTCGCTGTCAGAGTTTCGTAAAAAGTTGATACCTTGATTTTAAAGATAATACTCCGACAGTGATATCACAGTGAGGAATGCATTTATTCTTTTTACCGTTTACTTCCATTAAACCTCATTTTCTTAATTAATTTGTTTATTTATATTCTTTTATTTTGTTGTTGTTGTTGTTGTGAAAATGATGTGGTTGCACGTGTATCCGTGCGTCGATCCAGTGGAGGACTGGCCCACCGGGATACCGGGAAATTTCACTTTACTTTTATTTGATTTCTTTGACTACATTTTGGGATTTAGTGGGTCCTTTTGGATGGGCCCTTTTACAAGTTTTCCCGGTAGAAATTTTCGACCCAGTCCGCCACTGCCTGTGTCTGCGTAGCCACACCCCTGCAAGTTTCATGCCAAGTCACATGACTTACCAGAAATGTTAAAATTTAATTTATGAAAAACCAAAAGCAAAGGACTGTCAAAACTGTGTACATAAGAATATACAGCATTTACTATATTTATCTCTTGAACATATAGTAGAGCTACGAGATCTTGTTTATAAGGAGTGCGTATCATTGCTCCGACAGCTCGTTATTCCGACAGCCCATTATTCCGACGACCCAATATTCCGACAGCCCATTACTCCGACGACCCATTATTCCGACAGCCCATTACTCCGACGGCCCATTTTCCCGACAATATAAAATAGAACTCAATCCACAAATCCATGGCTTAACTTCGAAT
>MJUT01058894.1:1909540-1926304 GCA_002080005.1 Gigantidas platifrons | reverse complement strand
GTTTGCAGCGAGTGCATTTAGATTTTATTTGTGGTGTTTAACGCCACTTTGCACATCAAGTGCATTCATAATTTTTTTTTGGACAAATTTAATATAAAATCATGCACGAAATATTTACATAACTTTTCTTTAAAATTTCTATATAAACGATGTTATCATACAGTTTTAAACAATTTCGTCGAATTCCGTTTTCATTTCAGTTCAAAACACGATTTAAATTTAAAATCAAGTTGCATCACGATTTTAAATATTCGCTATTTTTTCTTGTAGTTTACCTATTTTATATTTTCAATATTTTTGCAAATCATTGGATAATAAAATATGAAAATCAGACGAACCACTTAACGGTTTATGCAAATGAGGACGACAAACTAATTGAAATTCCTTCAACATAGGCAAGCATTGATATATATATAACCCACTACGTTCCATATCTCTGTGGGAATCCCAGAACTGTAGGTGATCCCAGGGGCGTGCTTACCTTAATCCACTTGGCATTGGGCGTGTCCCTGCTCCAGTGACAAGCGGCTGATTGACAGGTACTCGATAACACAGGTAAACATTTAAATGTCTATATAGAACGCTACGGGTCATAGGTCACCACGTGGGTATAGTAAAAAGCTTATATTGACACTCAGGTGCAAACTTTTGAATTTTTAGATAAAACCAGTATATACCGTTAGAATTTTTACCTGAGAGACATTATAATGTTTATAACACTGGGAGAAATATCATTACATATTATAATGTGAAATTCATGGAATTATTTTATAATGTCAAGCAAATACAAGTGAAAATGAAGTTTTATTTTAAAGGTAAGTTTTAAGTAATTAAATTAAAAAATAAGATTTTAAATTGATATGCACTTATTATCTGTTTATATTTAGATATGATTACAGGTAAATTTGTAATAATTTTGTTAATTATAATATTTAGATATAATTACATGTAAATTTTAATAATTTTGTTAATCAATATGAAATAATTTAATTAGATAAATATGCAATAATTTCAATTAACCAAAATTACCATATTTAACTTTCTGGTGTGGTAGATTGTATGTTTATTGTTGCCTAGTAACGACGTGTTAGATTGGTTATTTTTGCCTTTTGTTACAGTGCATTGTGCCAGACAGTAAATAAAAATATCAAAATATTGAAATCTATAATTATAAAACTAGTAATCATTATGTCTTACTTAATAGCCAACTATAGGCATAAATACCAATGTAGTTACCTCAAGCCTAAATAACGTTACTGCATTTTTCAATCACGGGCAATCATAGGCAAACACTAAATACTGGTACTGTGTTATATGATGGGCAGCAATGGACAACCACTTTTAACGATGGACAAATACCATTGATAGGCAATGATAGGCAAACACCAAATACTGGTACTGTGTTATATGATGGGCAGCAATGGACAACCACTTTTAACGATGGACAAATACCATTGATAGGAAATCATAGGCAAACACTATTGAAAGGCAACAATAGACAACCATTAAATGACATCCTTGTCTTAGTTAATAGGAAACCATTATTGAAAGGCAAAACTAGGCAACCACTACTGATAGGCAACAATAGGCAACCACTACTGATAGGCAACAATAGACAACCACTAAATAACGTTACTGCCTTAATTGATAGGCAACAATAGACAAACCCTGAATAATGTTACCACCTTATTTAATATGCGGTTTCGCCAGTAAACAAAACTGAACACCATTATATATAAAACCAAATAACATATACCCAACATATTTATGTATTTAAACCTATTCATAAATTTCCTAACTGATTCTGATAACACGATATGCATAACAAGGAATTGTAGTAAATTACCTGCAAATAATATAATTAAACGTAATCCAGGTGTAGAGGTATCAAATATAGATAAAACTCAGCTAAATAACCTTCTATGTATTAACCGGGAAATGTTACACGAAAATGTCAAAAACTTCATTACCTTTAGGAAGTCAATTAATTTTGATTTAAACTTTTATTTTGGTGATATTAAAAAAATCATCTTGACCTTCGAGAGTTACCAATGTATTATATTATTGACGTGGACTAAGCGGGAGGCTAAAGTAAGTTTTATCACAACAAAAACATGAATCCTAGGTTTAAATAACCATGTTATATTAATATTTTTTCCATCTTTTCACTAGTTCGAGATAACCGGATTCTACTGTTTTACTTTTACAATTCGAGATAATTAATATTATTATTATTATTATTTTTAAACATTTCATGGTTTGAAATAACGTCTCACTGTTTTTAAAATTTGAATTTGAGATTTAATAAAAGTTGGGGTGTTTTTTTCCCCAAACGTTTGTGAGTTAGTGGTAATGTATTTGGTCCGTTTTATAATCGCCCCATGATTTTATTGACATTACATGCAAGAATTAGGATTTTTAAATATGTTCTTGATAAGAAAAATCTATCAAACATAAAGATCTGTAGGATCTCCAATGAACGGTGTACATACCTATAGTTACAGACAGGTAAGCTGTTTTATTATACATCACAAAACTGTTGATAGAAGTTGATAGAAGTTGTCAAACTCAATCGATTTAACTAGAGTTTAAATTTACCTTTAAATGACAAATTACGGTGTCTATACAGCGCTGAGTTTGATTATATGAAGACAAACACCAATAGAAACTGTTTATCATTGAAATCGCCTATTATAACAAGATAGGGGATGTTGGAACGTGTCTGTAATATAATCATGTTCATAACAGCTTAAAGTGTATCTACTGTATAAACGCGAATAGCAAGTGAATACATGAAGTTTTAATTAAAATAGAATACATAGAATCTGGCAATAAAGTGTGTGTACCGTATACACGTGAATAGCAAGCGAATGCATGAAGTTTTAATTAAAATAAAATACATAGAGTCTGGCATTACGGTAAAAAATATTTCGAGTATAATATTTGTACTCGTGTCTCAAAATTGTCCAATCAGAACAAAGTATTTATTTGATGCAATGTTCTGATTGTCTGAATTTTTTTCCATACAAGTACAAGCTCGTGTTCAACAGTTTTATAACTGTAAGGCGTTGTGCATCACCAGAAAATGCTCACAAATTGCATCTTTTCATTAATGGTTTAGCGTACCTATATTAAATGCAATAAGCTAAAAAAACGAAAATAAAAAAAGAATGAACAAGAATTATATTAACATATTCTATATAGAATTATATAACAACAGGTGCTTGTTATACGATAATTAACATAACTGACTACTAGCGTGTTAGAAACCTAATATGGCGAATGGAACGAACAACCAGGAAGAGGCGTGAAAGTGACATAAACAGATGACGATTATCACATTTTATGTGTAATTTACTGGTGTCGAGCACGATTTATATATCAAATGATGTTGATGTCGTTTAACAATAACATGACGGGTGTCACTAGGGGAGCAGGAACTCCTAACACTTTGTATACTGGTGTCTAACAATAACATGACGGGTGTCACTAGAGGAGCAGGAACTCCTAACACTTTGTATACTGGTGTCTAACAATAACATGACGGATGTCACTAGAGGAGCAGGAACTCCTAACACTTTGTATACTGGTGTCTAACAATAACATGACGGGTGTCACTAGAGGAGCAGGAACTCCTAACACTTTGTATACTGGTGTCTAACAATAACATGACGGGTGTCACTAGAGGAGCAGGAACTCCTAACACTTTGTATACTGGTGTTTAACAATAACACGACAGGTGTCACTAGAGGGGTTCACCATTCAAGAACACACTAGAGGGGTTCACCATTCAAGAACACATTAGTTCTCCCCTTTGGTATCTTCAAACTCTTCTTCTCCCCAAGCTTTGTGAGGTTCGTGTTGCTCAGTCTTTTGTGTTGTGCTTTTTGGTTTTTGGTTTGTCTTTTTGTTCTTATTCTATTGGCCATTGTGTTGTCTGGTTCTTCTAGTTGTGGCTTCTGATTGCACTTTTGGTATTTTCAAACTTTTCGTATAGAATGATTCCTTGGGAAAGAATGGAATAAATTGGAATCAAAGTAAATTTGAGAGGAAAATGTATGAACATATCTGATTGTTACAAGATACAGAACGTTATGGAAAATGCATCTAGAAGTTGTTTGGGACCATTAAACTGGTTTCCCCCCGCCACTTATTTTTTATTTAAAGCCTGCATGAAGCCAGGGAAGTGAACGATCATATATTTATGTGTTGAGGGGTATCGATTGTGTGTGTCTACGATTTTTCTATTAGATTTTGAACTTTTCCAACTGTATGGTATTTTCAGTTTTACATTTTTATTAAGTAATCTTAAATAGAAATTGATATAATTTCTATCATCATTTCTGAATAAGTAAGAATGGTACATATCTCTTTTAACTGATTTCTTCAAATTTAATTATGTATTTGGTAGACAAAAAACCCCCCCAAAAAACCCAACAACAATAAAAAAAAAAACTAATAAATTAAAAAAAAAGTTAACTTCCGGCGTGCTATCATTAAAGTTTTGACATTTGGTAGTTTTGTAACTCGCCTGCATTGGTGGTAATGCATATTTTATTCAAATTAATTTGTTATATAACATAATACAAGATATAATTTTTATTATGTCAAAGATAAATATCTAAATGCAGCGATTTTACATAGCTCTTTAAAAAGATCACGCGAGAGTGTATATGCATTGAAATCACCTATCATTAAAAACAAACAGCGTACATGACAGACGCTAGACTTACTTTACGCGTACCCTTTACAGGAAAGACATTTAAATCCTTATCCAAAATATTATATTGCACAGTGAAAGTAGTAACGAAGTTCATTCAGTATATTGAGTTTATTTGTTTGTTTGCATTTTGAAATTTTAAAATGTCTGGAGTTTTAAATAATTTTATATAGTGATATGTGAATATGACTTGGACAACGGCCTACTGTTAGATGTAACTCACACTGATTTCTAACTAGCTTTTTAAACAATTTGTAACGTAAAGAAGATAAAATTGATAACGATATTCATTTCTTTGGATTAATTATAGCACCCCCGGTTTTTAGTGGGGTTCGTGTTACTCTATCTTTAGTGTTTAGTGGGGTTCGTGTTACTCCATCTTTAGTTTTTAGTGGGGTTCCTGTTACTCTATCTTTAGTTTTATGTGTATATTTTGTAGATCGTTGCTTTTACTTTTTCTTTTAGTCATTGTGTTGTCTGTTCTCCTTCGATATACGGATTCTGATTACCCCTTTGGTATCATCAAACTCTCCTTATAGACCATTGTTTCAGTACAATGTACTATTATATATTAGGATCCACTCGACTTGTATTTCATTGTAAATCAACCGGACATTTTAACTAATATATTTTTTTTTTTTAGAAAGTGCTGTTTTTTCTCTCCCTATGTTTCTCAACAGGGCTGTACTTGTTTATTTTTTTTTTCTAAAAGCTTTGTTTACAAAGTGTGTTTGTTTCATTCAACGTTACAATGAACTCTTTAATGCTATAATGGGGTTTTTTTTTTTTTTTTATAAATAACGTTTTTTTCTCAATAATAATATTTTTCAATTAAATATTTGGTTAAGTGAAGACAAACAAATACGCTATTGATATATCAATACACCATAGTACTTTATCATCGATAGTAACCTTAGTCTTCTTTATGGGAGTTTTTTGCCTGTCACACAAAATGAAAAGAATGCTTTTTTATGAAGTTTTTTATCAGTCGATTTAACAATTACGATTAATGCAATAAATAATATAGTCACCTTCAGCAATTTTAAATTATATCGTGTAGTACAAGAGTACATATCCACCACAGACAGGGGTCGTTCCGCACTCAATTTTAGAGTACGAGATATGTTAATTATTGAAAACCATAACGTACTATGACTGCAATGTAGAGCAGCAATTAAAGAGTTGTTCCTCTACTTCAATTTATGCAATATTAAAATTTTGTCTACTTAGGCCAAAACAAATATATGTGTTAAGGGTTTCCCTACCTACCCTATTTTTTTTTTGCTCTCAAAAATTCCTACCCTAACATTTTTATGGTCATTTTGGCTTTAGCACCATTAACTTAATGTAAAAATCTTTTGAAAAAAAAAAATTTCTTACCTACCTACCCTATTTTTTTAGGGATGAAACCCTAAACACACATATTATTTTTGAGCCTTATAATAGTTTTACTATTGTCTATTATCAAAGATGGATGTCAACATGTTGGTATCTTCAAATATTTCCTGATGGATTCCATACAACTAGTTCTTACCCCGCCTCTATTGATTGCAAGGAAGGAAAGTTGGGGGNGGGGGGGTGTATATTTGTGTGTTAGTATATATTTGGCCTCTTACTACGATTTTAGTTTTGATTTAGGAATTTTTCCTACAGAGTGGTAATTTTTTGTTTCTCATTTCATTATGCATTTGTATTATATTATATTTTATTTATTTTGTATATTTCTGTAGAAGACCTTCTTTTGCAATCAATATATTCGCACGAAATTCTATTCCTTTTATGTATTATTTCATAATACAATTTTTGTTGTAAAATGAATATTTCAGTCATCAATGGAGTAAAGTTAAAATGTCACACGCTTAACTGGAATTCAATAGAGAACCTTTATTTTCCCATACGATTTCTCCGTTCATTTAGTTTGTTTATATAAAATGTGTTCATGCTATATTAGCCGACATTAAAACACACACAATTACTTTACTGATTTGTATAGAATTGAACATTCTATAGATTTTGTTACCTAACACTTTTATAATGGTCAGGAAAATTGAATTTTTATTCCAATAATGTTTTCTTCAACATATTTTGATTGTAGGTTAATATATATATATAAAGCTTATTATGTTTTCGAACGTCAAGTAAAAAAAAACCAAGAGCCCGGGTGGTTCAGTGAGTTAGGTAGTTGGATTACCTAACAACTCATACAAGCCTATCACCAATACGGCATGGGTTCCTGCCCGGCTTTGTAAATTACAAAAAGGGTGCACTCGACTCGTAGCCGCAAGTGATAAAGTTTACTAGTTACTTGCCCATGGTCGGTGGTTCTCTCGGGGTACTCCGGCTTCTTCCACCACTAAAACTGGTCGCAATGATATAGCTGAAATATTGCTGAAAGTGGCATTAAAACACCAAAAATCAAAATCAAATCATATATATATAAAGCTTATTATGTTTTGAACATCAACTAAAAAACTTTTCGTAATGGTCATAATCAAAGATTCAGCAAAAAGTTAAATACACTTCAAATATGAGATGTTCAATACGATGTTTGGTTCGTCTTTACCTCCAGTTGTTTGTAGGAGGGCATTAGTTACGTTTATTTGTGTTTATTTGTGTATAGTGACGTCTTTACCTCCAGTTGTTTGTAGGAGGGCATTAGTTACGTTTATTTGTGTTTATTTGTGTATAGTGACGTCTAACACATATTGTGTTGTGCTTTTCGTTTTATTTTGCTTCGGCTTTTATACCCTATGTTACCAGTTTCTCTAGCGTGTCTTTTTTGATTGGCCCTTCGGTATTCTCTAACGTTTATGAATGGCATTCCTTAAATTATTATTTTTAAATACAGTTGTTTTCGTCAAGGTTCGATGTTCAAGATATACATTTCTGCATATATTTGATTACAATGAGAATCTAAAACCGGTTCATCAGCAATTATATCAAATACTCAAATTACTACAAACAAAAATAAATAAATTCCAAAGTAGTTCATCAATGTGAGAAAATACCACTGTGTTTATTAATAAAGACAATACACAAGATAAAACAACAATAAAATCTTACTATAGTAAACAAAAAACTCCTGGGAAACAGATTGAATAAGAAGGTACATATATTTGTAAGAAAACACCCAATCAGATACCACCATGCCTTTTGCTTGAGAAACAGCTTGAGCATGCTATATTTATTGAGATCTGATATTCTAACTTGTTACGATAGACGATGAAAACTACAGTCGATATCGTTCCAAATAGATGCTGCTATTCAGCAAGGCTACCTGTTAGTTCCGCTTTAATTAATTATAACCGTTAAAATCAGCTGACCTTTGACTTCTTTTACAACCTAGATATTAGATATGAATACGACTTGAATAGAAAATGATACAATTGTTGCAGTATTTTTGGATAAAACTATTTTATTTGTGTTGTATTTTAATGAGTTTACCTGATAAGAGGTTACGGTGTTTGAGTATAAATAAAAGGCTATGATTACTTATCCTAATGTAAATCAAGTTTATCAGACACCGAATAATTTATGGAAAAAGTTTTGATTAAGCCGCATAATACAGACTTTTAATATGAAGTGATTTTTATCGATTTTTATTGTGTGAGAATGCGGCATGTTTTGTATGTATGTTTAAATAGCTTCTAATAAATTTGATTTACTGAGGTGGATGTTTTCATGTGCAGTCAGTGTTATTGTAATCTGCTGTATATCAGTAATGCACATCTACGGTTTAATGTAATGGAGTTTAGATTGTTGTGATAAAAATGCATGGTAACAGTACTTAATTTTATTGTGTATTTGACAATAAGCCGGTATGTAGGGTACTTTTGGCCATTATGTTGTCTGTTCTTCTTCGATGTACGGATTCTGATTACACAGTTGGTATCTTCAAACTCTTCTTATTTGAGACGCCTTCAAATTCATTACAGGCAGGGACCCGGGTGTCTCAATGATATAGCTGAAACATTGTTCAAACACCAAAAAATCTAATCAAATCAAAATCAAATTCATTACAGTCATTCCCATTCTAAAGCAATAAAAAGAAAAACAAAAAATATCACACCGTCGGTTACAAAATCCAAGAACAGAAGACATTTTGTAAAAATACATACAAGATAATATAGCCTGGATTGAAATATTTTAAACGATTATATACCATTAGGGAATGTATTTCATTAATCGAACATAATTTGTTATGACATTTGAGAGATCAAAACCATTTACTAAAAGCCTCTTGCATAATTTATACCATCATCAGATTTATGACAGATATAATCAAAATTAGGAGGACAATCTATAACTAATTCTTACTTATCTTCTACTTGTTTACATGAAACAAAAATAATTCTATTTAATTGGTGGAATTTAGTGATGTTCACCTGTCCAAACATTCAGGTGATTATGAATATTTTAAATAATTTACATGGCTTATCATCCGTACCGTTATATGAGCGGTAAAAGATTAAAACAGGTACGAAATTCAATAGTTTCTCATCCGTCAATATACAGAAAGGTATAAAATATGTTCGACCGACCGACACGAGCCAGTCACAGGTAAAACATGGGAACGTTTTGCTGAACCCGTTAGTCATGTTTAATCTCTGGACAATAACGGACGGGGAGATGAAGTGTTGCGGAACGTTATATCTTAATTGATAAACGGAATCGCCTGCTTGAAGAGTGTAATGTAATTAAAACGTTTAAATGAGACATTAAGATCATATCTACAATATTTATTCAATATTTTAAGCCAGGTTTAATTCATGATAAAAGTCGTATTCTACTTGAAGGAAGATAATTGTTTCTCCGAAAGTTTATTTTAATGCTAAATTCATGTGAATTTGTTGTCTTATTTTGCAGAATGAATTGACCTGACAACCACAGGATACACTCGATGGAGAAACAACAAAATTCTATGCTCGTGTCATTAGATTCGCTACCACAAGACATTCTTGATAAATTAAAAGATTACAGATTTATACAGGAAGAAAAGAAGGAAGACTCGGAAGTTGAAGATTGCTTCCGGAACAATTTACCAACAACACCGAGATCTAAAATCTCGGGATCACCGGGAACTCCGAGATCTAAAGTTTCGGGATCACCGGGAACTCCGAGATCTAAATATTCTGATGATTTAGTGTTTAAATACCCACCACAAATTCAAAACATTGAAGACAACCATGGAAAAGGAAACCGATCACCTAGACGACTGCTGGATAGAGTTAGTCAATCACTACATTCGGAAAACGAACATTGTCATCTGTTCGGAGATAACTCGGACTGGATGATGGCAGAAAGACTAAAACCACGAACTCCACCAGTATCACCGGATACGTCATCATCAAGATCGTCCACATGTAGTTCCAGCTTTATAGAACCACAGCGCCATCTGGTAAGGCCAACCCTTATTTTCTACTTAAACTGGTGATTTATTCTCTCGATATTTATATTTCTAACGAACAAACATTCACCTTAGTGACTCAGAGATGAGAAACAACTATCAGAAAGTTCAATTATCACGAGCATATGTCGTATTTTGGTTTGGTGTTCAATAAGTTGATACGAGAGGTAGTTGTTCTCTCTGTTCATATTGGTGGAATTGTTGACTATTCCGAGAGCGTGATATTTTTCTGTGTTAAGTTTCATTATGGTTGCTTAACTGTTGTATAGCGTACGGCGTCCTTTCATGACGTGATACGGACACTTCAATAAAAAGTGACAGGTCTGGACCCAAACTTCTCCTCTTATTGAAATAAAACAGTAGATATCAAATTTAGTACACTCGACACGTTTCTGGAATAACCTTCATCAGGTACGCTCAAAGCCGAAAGGTTCGAAAGCCAAATGATTTAAAAGTTTTGGCAGCAAGTAAAATTGAAATAAAGCGGTCATGCAAGTGTGTTCCTTATATGGACATAATAAATACACATGGAGTTTTCCTCACAATGTAATAACATTTGATTACGTTTTACCACCTTTACCTTACCCGTGATCTGATAATGAAATATTATCACTTTCACCTCAATACAGTCATTGAATCAATGGTAAATCGATTCCTGGTACAATGGATATGTACATAAAATTGTTGATTTCACTGGTTTGTGAGGGGCCATTAATAAGGGTGTAATTCAAAATTATACAGACAATTGATTTTAAATATTGTTAAAAAATAATTAATTAGTTTTTCATTTGTATTTTGAGAATTACCATGCAAATTGTTTTTCTGGGTGTTAAGTATAGCTGGGCAACTTAGAGGGTATAATTGTTCTCGCGTTTCCATTCGGATCCTCTTTTGACAGAAGAAAATGTTTTCTGGAGGTGATAATTGGTCTGTTAAAGACCAATCAATACAGGTATTTAATCAAGTTTGTTATTGATATTCGATAGGTAACGATAATAAATATTGTTATTCTTTATTACAGGTGCTCAGTCGGTCTCCGGAATCGTGCTTTGTTCGTCCGCCATCTTCTCCTAGAATGGACAATTATCTACAATCAACACGGTTAGAAAGAACTCCACAAAAACGATGCTTTTCACCCAGAAATCGAATAGAACACCAACAAGAATTGCTAGAACGTACACCTTTAAAGATTCCAATAGTACCAGAGCCTCAATTACCTCAACGATCAATTACAGGAAGTAGTCATAAAACAGAATCGAATTCGGATCAATTATCTCCGGGTTTCTATGTGAGAGAAATGGTAAATCGATCACCGTCAGTTAGAGATCCAGAAAATATGAGAAGAATACGTGACTTTGCCGCTGATTATGTAGACGAAAGAAGTGCAGTAAGAAAACAACTTGTGTTTGAAGGACAAACTCAACGAAATGATGGTAAGTGGTTCCACCTTCAATTACTAATATAATTCATGTTTGTTGACTTCAATTTTTTTTTTTATAATATAATAGTATTTGTATCCAAGCAGGAAATGTAATCCCACTTTAACAAACATGTAAAATCTGACGTAATTCTTTGAAAAGTCTTTACAAGTTTCAATATATGTTATTTATTCGTGACTTTCACGGGTTTGTAACTAAATTAACACGACGGGTGTCACTAGTGGAGCAGAAACTGCCTACCCTTCCGGAGCACCTGAGTTCATCCCCCGTTTTTAGTAGGGTTCGTGTTACTCGATCTTCAGTTTTATATGTAATGTTTTGTAGATGGTTGTTTGTCCTTTTGTACTTTTTCTTTTGGCCATTGTGTTCTTCTTCGAATTACGGATTCTGATAACCCCCCTTTGCTATCTTCAAACACTTCTTGGTGAGCAGCATAGTTGTCAAGAACTATGTTTCCTACTTGTAAATGATAATACTATTGATAATGTATTGTTTAATACAAGTTTTATGACCGAATCCTTTAACTTACAGATATATATAACCATCGAGAGCAGTATTCACCAAGATTTACATCACAATCATCATCATCTTCATCACCACCGCGTTTTGAGTATGGGGACACAGATGACTTAGCAGAGCGTCTCAGAGATCCAGAATCAACAGCTCTTCTTTCACAAATCCTTACGCAACTTACGAAGCGAAAGAGGAAAACATCAGAGAGATCCGAATGTGATTGTGATTGCGAGGATAGATCTGCAAAGAAAAGGAGAAACGGTAATTTAGTTAATATCTATATTGGAGATGGAACTTTATACAACTCAAGAGGGGAAATTTTAATATTAGTCTAGTTTTCAAATTATGATCTCGACAAACAAGACACTTGTATTTACAAGTTTGCATGGAAAATGTTTTTTTTTCCACTGGTGTGTTTTGCTTATCTGGATTGTGAATAGGTACTGTCCTCGCTGATAGACATACAACAGCTGTGGTTTATTGGTTAACATGCTCACCTCTAGTGCGGTAGTGTGGTTAAATAAAAGGCTTGTTATCGCCATCATATAACTAAAATAGATCGCTCATCTGTCGTTAAACAACAATCATTCACTCACAAAGTTTAATAAATAAAAACTATAATAATTCATTTTGTTTATTTCAGATCTAAAATATCAAATGAAGTTAAATTACCTGAAACAGCTGGAAACAGATGTTTCTGTACTGAATAACCAGCTACGACGATCTGAACTGGAAGCGAGGCCGGAGAACTGCTCATGCGCTATAATGGAGAGACAATTTCTTCAAATGGCGGAAAACGCCTACAAAAACATTCGAAGACATGATACAAGTGCTGATGGTTTCGCTCAATTCCGAAAAGAGTTGACGGAGACCAATTCAATTCTGAAAGAATCTTTGACTGTTTTAAACAACATGAAAGAATTCTGTGAACACAAATCCATCATTGGTCTATCATAGTTAAGTCCATCATTGGTCTAACATAAGTAAATCCGTCTTTGGTGAAACATAGTTTCCATTTTTTTCCTGTTATTTTTTGTTTATTATTTATTGTTTTTGTTATTTATTTATTTATTTAAAAATATGAAAATCAAATTTATCCCACAAGTTTACTGAAGACATTATACCTCTGGGATTATTTTATGGTGTATTTGTTATTTGAGTACATGTATTGTTCTATTTATCGCCACCTGGTGGCAAATGGACAAAAGTCTCGATTTCAGGAGAAGATAATAACTTATTACATACTGTCTGTGATACATATCATCTGTTTACTATATCTTGGTATAATATTTTTAAGATAAATCTATTTTTAAAAATTTATTTTGGAATAAGTGAATTTGATGTATTTTTTTCATATCAATCTTTAGATTCATAGAAAATTTGCAAAATTGCATTATTATTCAAATTATGGCTTCTGATGGCTACTTTGGTTCCTTCAAGACTTCCTTAAAAAAATCCTACTTTGACTCCAGCATCTTTATATATTGAAGACTTTCCAATAGACGAAGTCAGAGATAACGTTACATCAGCAGTGTGGATTAACATTTTGTCACGACATTTCTGATTGGTCAAGACAAGACTTCCTTTATAAAGATGTTGAGATTGCACAATAAGATTGATAGACTAAAAAGATATTAAAAAAGAAGTACAAAACGAAAACAAAATACTGTTTTTTTTTTAAATTATGAAAACGATGTAGTACCAAAAATAAACTCCAAAACAAATGATTAAAGATGAACAAATAAGATCAAACTGCCGTCCATATAAACTGATATTATGTTAAAGGTACGTCTGTGTACCAGTATGAGTTTAACATCAGTTGTTTTATGTTATCAACATTTTGCATTGGAATTCTGACGTTTAACGTCACTTAAAAAAGATTATGAGAAATGCAGATTTATATAATGTAATAATTAACCAAACTAAACATCTCTTCCCTCAGACATAGCTGACCTTATCCTATTATGTCTATTCTGTTTACACCCTATGGTTTTCTTGTTCTCCTCCCTCAGACATAGCTGACCTTATCCTATTATGTCTATTCTGTTTACACCCTTTGGTTTTATTGCTCCCAAAACTTTGAATTATTTAGCTTTCCAATCTTTCGATTTTGATGAAGGTTATTCAAGAAACATGTCATGCGCACTAAGCTTTATCTACATTTTTTTATTTTTATCCAAAATGTCATTAAAAAATCCGGTGTTTCGAATATTAAAAAAGGAATGAAGAGAAGAAAAAACCCAAACAAAATGGTTAATAAATTAATAAATTAGATAACTGAAAGTTACATAAGGAAAAGATAAATCATACTACCGTCCAAGTTTATTTTACATTTAGTTGTAATGTTATATATACAACTAGCAAACGAGCAAAAAAAAACGTTGTTACTATTTAAATGGTTTTTTATATACATACAATTGTTCTAACAACTAGCAAACGAGCAAAAAAAAAAACGTTGTTATTATTTAAATGTTTTTATATACCTATTTTATAAAATTTTTGTTATATTTATTTTATTGTTAAAATAATGCGAATTCCAGTGAAGTGTTCAAATGATGTGTTCATTTTATAAGCAAAACGTGTTCAGATTAAAGAAAAATGTGTGAGCAGAAAAAAGTGTTGTGAATCGATTAATTTAAAAATTGTCATGATTTCATTCAATTTCAAAAACACCATTTTTTTTGAAATTTTGAATATATGTACATGTATTTGAAAAATTGATGTATGCTTATTTTTGATTCATAAGGCGAGTGCCTTAGGTAATTCAATCATCGAGATTTGTTAGAATGCTGTTGAAGATGAATTTCATTTCTAAATATCATTCAACGTTTCACGAATTACATTTTTGTTTGATGTTTACTGTTCATTCTCACCAGTAGTATATGACGCCATGAATTAACTGTCAGTGAGTGTGACTGATTATTATTATAAGTATATCATTTTTATTAGAAGATTAAATGAATTTTTATAGATGAGTAAATGAAATTTTAGGCGAGTACGTGTATTTTTTATTTTAGACGAGTATGTGTATTATTTTGTGTATTTTCACAGTTTG
Organism: Gigantidas platifrons; assembly: GCA_002080005.1. NCBI lineage: Eukaryota > Metazoa > Mollusca > Bivalvia > Mytilida > Modiolidae > Gigantidas > Gigantidas platifrons. Next base: position 1,911,170 of record MJUT01058894.1, on the reverse strand, counting down.
TTGTGATTTTAGGTTTGGTTTGATGTGATTTTTATGCATTACATATAAAGTACAACCGAACATCGTTGTGTCGAACTGACCGAAGATTGTCGAAGTAGAACTGACCTGAGATTGTCGAAGTCGACCGATGATTGTAGATCGAAGGGACCAATGATTGTCGAAGTCGAAGGGACCGATGATTGTTGAAGTCGAAGGGACCGATGATTGTCGAAGTCGAAGGGACCGATGATTGTCGATCGAAGGGACCGATGATTGTCGAAGTCGAAGGGACCGATGATTGTCGATCGAAGGGACCGATGATTGTCGAAGTTGAAGGGACCGATGATTATCGATCGAAGGGGCCGATGATTTACGAAGTCGAAACGCCCGATGATTGTCGAAGTCGAAGGGATTGATGATTGTCGAAGTCGAAGGGACCGATGATTATCGAAGTCGAAGTGACCGATGATTGTCGAAGTCGAAGGGACCGATGATTATCGATCGAAGGGACAGATGATTGTCGAAGTCGAAGGAACCGATGATTATCGAAGCCGAAGGGACCGATGAATATTGATCGAAGGGACCGATGATTGTCGAAGTCGAAGGGACCGATGACTGTCAAAGTCGAAGGAAACGACCTACCTTAGTTTGAGATAGTGAGTTTTGTGTGTAAATCCAAAATAACCCGGAAATTGAATAAAGTTAAAATCGGGGAAAGACCGACACACGATGTTGTGGAATTATTTTGTATGTAATGCATGATTAGTGTGATGATATTGACAACAAGTGATAATTGATAGAGTTTATTTATAGATTAATTTATACATTCTTTATTTATTTGACCTTAAGGTTCACTAGACTAGAAGTCTTTACTTACTATCTTGGCGGATAAGACAACATTAAAGGAAAAGTCCATAATTCAATTCAACTTCCTGTCTACATATATTTACACAACTTTGGCTAATAATATATAAGCGTATTATATACATGCACTTCCATCTCTTATTTTGGTACCTAATGTAAAAATTATTATTGGGAACCGTCTTAAGTAACTCTTTTTCATATTTTCTATTGTAAGATATTTGTATTCGCCTCGACTCGTATTAAAAATCTCTTCGTATATGATTTTTTAATATGATAAATAATAATGTTGTCTTTTCTGTCATTTGTTTCTCCTTAATTTATAGTGTATTTATTAACAAGTAATAGTATTGTATTTATCATAATTGATCTGTCCGGATCATCTCCCTTATCAATCCGTCCACGATTTAGGGATTTAGAATAACGTGTGTATAAGATGTGATGTAAATTATTTTTGAGAAATATATTTTTGAATAAATTGAAATAAAAATAAAATTGTTTATATTTTATTGTAATTATGAAGGATAAAAACGATCATCAGCATTTTACCTTTGTCTGATATAAAAAACAAAACAAGTTCAGGATGTCATAAACTTTTTTAACAAACAGGAAGAGTTTGAAGATACCAAAAGGGTAATCAGAATCTGTAAATCGAAGCAGTGATAACACAATGCCAAAAGATAAAAGACAAAAGGACAAACAACGATTTAGAAAACACTACACATAAAACTAAAGATCGAGTAACACGAACCTCCAAAAACTGGGAATGAACTCAGGTGCTCCGGAAGGG
>MJUT01058894.1:1889057-1899323 GCA_002080005.1 Gigantidas platifrons | reverse complement strand
GAGAATACCGAATAAGCTGTTAGAGAATACCGAATAAGCTGTTAGAGAATACCGAATAAGCTGTTAGAGAATACCGAATAAGCTGTTAGAGAATACCGAATAAGCTATATCTGCTATTGAAGACTAAATATACAAATGATATTAAACATTGTACAAACCAGTTTTGTAATATTATATTGTCAGGTTTCTATAAATGATATTAAACATTGTACAAACCAGTGTTGTAATATTATATTGTCAGGTTTCTATAAATGATATTAAACATTGTACAAACCAGTGTTGTAATATTTTATTGTCAGGTTTCTATAAATGATATTAAACATTGTACAAACCAGTNTTGTAATATTATATTGTCAGGTTTCTATATACATTGTGTAGTTATAACGGGTTTTAATACCTACCATTCTATTGTTGTCGGTGTCTTTGATCTTCTGAATCACAAACATTTATAATTTAACAAGCAAATACAACATAGCTTGTAGATTAAAACTAGAATTTAATAATAAAAACACATTTCTTAATGAAAATACAAATTTATATAGCAAATATATAAATAATTTGAAAATCGGAAAACCACGAAGTCGATTTGTTTGATTAGAGAAAAATGAAAATAATATAGAAAATGGAATTAAGCGTACCGTGACGAGAAACGTTTGACAAATAAAATTGTAGCTGTGTAATTATATAGACAAGTGTCACTGATAGTTCTATTGCAAAATAGAGAATAAAAACAGAAATGAAAGAAATAGAGAATATAATAGAAAAAAAAATATTAAAGAAAATTTTATTTCTAAGACTTTATTTGCTCTTACTTCTATGATGAGTGGTCCATAGGAGTCATGTTGCACTGGCTAAATTCTCCGTCCCTATCCGTCACCTTTCCTTGTTTTGAGTCCCGTGGCGATTAATTTTTTTTTCTCGTCCTGAATATAGCTGAAAATTTGGTCGCTGGACGTTAAACACCAATCAATCAATCAATCAATCAATCAATCAATCAATCAATCAATCAATCAATCAATCAATCAATCAATCAATCTTATTTCTATTGTTGTGTTCTTTGCGGAGAAGCAGCACATACCACTTTTATTGTCTTTATGTTTAATTTGACCGATGCTCGAACCTATGAACTACCGGACTCGAGTGGAACATTCTATAAGAAGTATATATTACAACACCTACTAACTACTGAACCAAGGTTTCCTACTTTTAAAGTTGATGTCATCACTTCCAAAGTTTTACGGTCGCCACCATGACTTGGTTGACCGTTATAGAATATCTGTGTCACTAATGACGACGGATATGTTCCACTTAACGTATAAACAATTCCCGGTCCTTTACTCATTCATGTCTTATCACCGGGTTTGTAAGGAGAGTAACAGGACGAGTGCCACTAGTGGAGCAGGAACTGCTTACCTTCCCAGAGCACCTGAGGTTACCCCCGGTTTTTAGTGTTACTCGATCTTTAATTTTATGTGCATGTTTTGTAGATTGTTGTTTGTCCTTTTGTACTTGTTCTTTTGGCCATTGTGTTGTCTGTTCTTCTTCGATATACGGATTCTGATTACTCCTTTGGTATTTTTTGGCCATTGTGTTGTCTGTTTTTCTTCGATTTACGGATTCTGATTACCTCTCTTTGGTATCTTCAAACTCTTCTGCCAGTAATCTATGTAATAAAGCAGAACAACAGACAGATTAACTGATACAATAATACGATATTGTAATAAAAGAATCCAATACTAATCCTATATAATATACAATCTGACGTCTTTATAAGAATTAAATTATCACTAATAAAATTGATAAAATTCCAAACGTTTGACAAATATTTCTGTTAAAATTTGCGGCGAGAAGTATTAAGTGATATTTAGAATGTTTTCAGGCCGTTATTGTCTAACGATATATCTTACTTTGATCTATAGAAACGGTATGTATATCTACCTCGTGTAGCAATATAATATAAACCCATATTTCAATGATTCGACCTATGAAGTCTCACCAGAGACAACACCTGAAAAGATCAAATGTTACTCATCAAAATTGGTCATAAATAGAGAAAAAAAATTTAATAAAATACAAAATTGGGTAGAAAATCTACATATTTGCAAAATTTCTGTATTGCTCATCTCGAATGCGGTTAAACACGTTGTTATTTTCAGAGATGATTCTGGTTAGAAAATAAAATAACTGAATATCAATGAACATTAAGCTGAATATTAATGAACATTAAGCTGAATATCAATGAACATTAAGCTGAATATCAATGAACATTAAGCTGAATATCAATGAACATTAAGCTGAATATCAATGAACATTAAGCTGAATATCAATGAACATTAAGCTGAATATCAATGAACATTAAGCTGAATATCAATGAACATTAAGCTGAATATCAATGAACATTAAGCTGAATATCAATGAACATTAAGCTGAATATCAATGAACATTAAGCTAAATCATCTATACTCCTTTCAAAAGGTCCATTTTTACTTGTTCTGATTGTACTTTCAGAAAAATAATTCAGAGGAAAATAACTGAAATCAGTTTAAAAAATTGAAGAAAAAAAATCCTCCCTGCATTTTCAGATAGGTAATTGTTGTTTAGGTGAGTGAATGAGTGATATATAGTTGGCTAATGACAAGAAAGCATTTGTTTTTCTCTGCAGATTATTGTTTTGTCTCTATCCTTTTTTCTTTTGTCCATTATGTTATCTGTCCTTAGATCTACGGCTTGTCATGACCTATTTGGTATCTTCAAACGTGTCTTATTGTATTAACGGTAGTAAATACGTCATGATAATACAGAGATTCATATTTATGTTCATGAGGATATATATATATAGTCTTGGTAGTATCTATGGGGTAGATAAATTAGCCACCTCCATATCTACATATCTACATATCTACATACGGGTTACTTTGATCTAGTTATATCGACTACCAGAGAAATTTAACAAGCAAACATTACTAAGTCTGGTTTAAAACGAGAATAATATAAAATTATTTGTAAAGGATTATGTTTTAATCGATTGAAATCTTCTTAAAATAGATAAAGGTTTTCAATATGTATTAATACCGACCAATTGACGAGATAAGACGACCATCATACGATTAAATCATCTTATAAATCAACTAATAAGACAAGACTATTTATTCGCTGAAAATTCCCCCAATTATTTCATTTAAATCTATAATTAGAAAAAGAAAGATATCAAAGGGTTTTAAATTTCAATCAAAACAAAATTATTATAAAATCTGACGTAATGTTTACGATGATATAAAAAAAAATAGTTGTGTGGTCGCCAGTGTTAAGTTGTTTGTTTATATCTACTTTTAAATATCTGATCTGTTTTTAGTGAAACCTGATAATATCGGACTGAAATCAGATTCGTCTTGTCGTTAGTTGTTTTCGTCAGCCATGTTTGTTGTATGATAAGAATGTCATAACTAATTGGAGTAATTACAGTAGATCTAACGTTGAGAATCTATTACATTGAATGGCCTGCATCCTTATAATAAGTTATGCGATATGTATTACGATCAAATTGACCATTTTGCGACAGATATCTAAATATTAATAGTGAATTCGAATGCCACCCAGGCAAGGTGTACTCGATACAACATTATGTGATAAAGATTGTCAGTGAGTTGCAACAGGTCAGCGGTTTTCTCCGGTTTCCTCCACCAATAAAACTGAACTATGAAAATGGCATTAAATACCATAACTCTCACCCCTCACCCCAAATATTAATACGCACTATGGATTATTCACGACAAATATGTTGTAGTACCTGCAGATAAGGCCTCCAACAACATCGTCCTTATCTGAAAAAAAAGCATTACATTGACTGCTTAAAGACAAAATTAGGCTTGGATAGCTCACAAGGTTATCCTACAGACACAGATACTACGGTTCAAAAGAGGAAATCATTGATAATAACATGTCAGTCTTATCTTCGTTTGGTCTTTCCATGAAAGATGAGGATTGTGTTCTTCCCTTACTGTATTGGTTACCAAAATTTCACAATGGTCCGTTTAAAAATAAAAGACAGAAAATGTACTCGTACAATAATAACAGCCGTAAAAAGCCGGAAATGAAAGTAAACTTTCATAATAACCGGTGAAAGAACAAAATACTGCACATGCATTCATAGCAGCCAGAAAAAGGGGTGGCTGGTAATGATTTACAATACCATGTATTTAAAACTTAAGATACTTTTTAAAATATATGTCAGAACTTCATAAAGAAAACTGTTGTTTCAAACCTGTCATTATTTATTATGCAAGTGATATTAGGTTTCTATACATGTATATGCAGTGCCAGATTTACCTATAGGTTCGACAGACTGAAGCCTAGGGCCTCAACATTAAGGGGGGGGGGGGGTCCGGCCAAGGTGTATGATATTTTTAACACTATTGTTGGACTTTCACACTTATGCTGTCACAACGTTCTGTTCTTTCTAAACAACTCTTCAGTAATTTTCCGGACACAATTGCAGTCCATTTCAGTATATTACAGATTCTTAAACACCCCTCACCATCTTCGCCTTTATTGAATTTATTAAACACACTTCCATCTTCCTCCAGTCGTGAAGGTGGGGAATTGGGAGGGGCCTCACAAGTGGAATAGCCTAGGGCCTCTCTTTATCTATATACGACACTGTGTATATGGTTTGTACTTTATAATAATATAATTTTTAAATAAGTTTGACTGGGAAATATCATATAAACTTTTAATTTCAGCCATCTTAATCCTTTGATCTTCAACTTCTACAAATTTCTCCTTTACTTATTAAATTTATCAATATTTTTGTCGACATTTTGCATTCAATAAAGAGACGTTTGTCAGTTTCTCTCTAATAAATGAATGTAATCTCTTTCATGAAAAATCAATTACGTTTTATTTAGCTGATAAGTACCGGTCTTATTGTACTATAAATAACATTTTATTATGTGTGGAGTCGTGGCCGTTATACCAATTTGTCGGGACAAAACCGTAAGGTTTTATTATGTTCGACCATATTTTTGCTGGACAATAACAGTGTCTTTTAAGACATTCCTCATGTATATGAGAAAGTCAGGTCGTTTCTAGGTCGATCTCCAATTATAAAATTTCAATTTTAAACTAGACATAAATTTAGTTATTAAGCTACATTTTATTGTATTTACAACTACCTGTGCAACCATTGCCTATCACCACGAAAGTTGTGAGTTCGAACTCTGTTCATGGCGAGGTGAACTCGATACAACATTATGTGATAAAGTTTGTCAGTGACTTGTGATATATATACTCCGGTTTAATCCACCAATAAAACTTACCGCCACGATTTAACTGAAATATTGTTGAAAGTGATTGATATTGATTATCAACTAAATTTTGATGATCATATTAGTACAATATGCAGGAAGGCATCCCAACAACTAAATATTCTCAAACGTTTGGGTTCATATTTGAATAGATTAAATAAGTTAACTATATTTCATACTTTCATACTTAGTAATTTGAACTTTTGCCCTTTGGCCTGGCATTTCTGTACTGATAAAAATTTAAAAAAAATTAGATAAAGTGCAGGAAAGAGCACTCCTTTTTGTATATGAAGACTATAATAGTTCTTATGAGGAATTACTACAAAAAGCTAAGGTGCCTTCCTTTCAGATTAGAAGAATTAGAATCATGGCTTTGGAAACATATAAAATAGTTAATAAACTTGCACCTGTCTGTCTTCATGATCTTGTCCATATGAAAAATTCTAAATATTCTTTCAGATACAACAACATTTTGGAAATACCACAGATCAAATCCACACGGTACGGTAAAATATCTTTCAGATTTGCTGCACCTACACCGTGGAACAGTCTCTCAGATCATTTCAGGGCTGAAAATAGCTTTTCTCAATTCAAGAGTCTTTTGCAGTCCTGGAATGGGTCCAAATGTCGCTGTTCTGCATGTAGATGATTATAATTTTGCTTCTGGTCTGCTTTTATTTGTTTATTTTTTTTTAATTGTTAATTTTTTTTTAGTTTGGCTTGAAATTTTTTTATTCTTTGATTTTTTAGTTAAACAGTGCTGCTTTTGCTGATTATGTTGGTGCCAGTTTTAAGTATTCAGTATTATTTTTTACCTGCTGCTTCTTTTTTAACTGCTGCTTTATGTTGGAGCATCCGTGTGTGGATCTTGAACAAGAGTCCAAAGAGGCGCTTGCCACGTGGGTTCTTGTTCAGATCTATATACAGTCCTCCTTTTTTGCCTGTATGTCTTAGCTTATTTTAGTTTGTAACTTTGCATGTGACTTGTGTTGTTTCATTTTAAATGTATATTCGGTAAAAAGCTCTTTAGAGCTTATGTTGTACTGTTTTATTATGTGCCGAATCAAAATAAAATTTTCTTATCTGATAAAGTGGCGTTAATAACCATAAACCCATAAATATATCTCTTAGTTGATACGATATTCCAGACATAAATATATCTCTTAGTTGATACGATATTCCAGACATAAATATATCTCTTAGTTGATACGATATTCCAGACATAAATATATCTCTTAGTTGATACGATATTCCAGGCATAAATATATCTCTTAGTTGATACGATATTCCAGACAGGGCCGGTCTTAAGCCAATTGGACCAAGTGGTGTCAAGTGGGCCCCGCGCTGGAGTTATCTATTCTCGACTGTTCAAGTACACACAACAACACACTGCAGGCTTAAAAAGAGAACAATTGGATACCACACCTCCAAATGACGGCCCTGATTCAAGAGCATGTGGTTGCTATCAACATTTCATTGATAGAGTGTTCCTACCAACAAGCAATAATTTCTAGTGGTCAAGGTGAAGTCCTCACTCCGAAAGCTTTACGATCGCCACATGCATGACTTGGTTAATCGATACGGAATATATGTGTCGCGTTACATTTGTCATGAATTCTAGTCCAGTTAAGATAATTGCACAAATTGAAATACAATGTATAACAAACATAAAACATTTTCTTAAGGATAATACAACACAGAGAAAACTTAGAAGATACCAAAGGAGTAATCAGAAGTCGTAAATCATAAAAGACAGATAATACAACAGAGAAAACTTAGAAGATACCAAAGGAGTAATCAGAAGTCGTAAATCATAAAAGACAGATAATACAACACAGAGAAAACTTAGAAGATACCAAAGGAGTAATCAGAAGTCGTAAATCATAAAAGACAGATAATACAACACAGAGAAAACTTAGAAGATACCAAAGGAGTAATCAGAAGTCGTAAATCATAAAAGACAGATAATACAACACAGAGAAAACTTAGAAGATACCAAAGGAGTAATCAGAAGTCGTAAGTCATAAAAGACAGAAAATACAACACAGAAAAAACTTAGAAGATACCAAAGGAGTAATCAGAAGTCGTAAGTCATAAAAGACAGAAAATACAACACAGAGAAAACTTAGAAGATACCAAAGGAGTAATCAGAAGTCATAAGTCATAAAAGACAGATAATACAACACATAGAAAACTTAGAAGATACCAAAGGAGTAATCAGAAGTCGTAAATCATAAAAGACAGATAATACAACACAGAGAAAACTTAGAAGATATCAAAGGAGTAATCAGAAGTCGTAAATCATAAAAGACAGATAATACAACACAGAGAAAACTTAGAAGATATCAAAGGAGTAATCAGAAGTCGTAAATCATAAAAGACAGATATTATATAAGCCAAATGAAAAATGACCAAGAGACGAACAATGGGAGATAAAGTCGTACGCAGGAAACTAAATATTGAACAAGACGAACCCAGTACTGCATCCGTAGGAGGAAATCCAGTGATATGTCATGAAAGAAGAAAACAAGAGGGATTGTGGATTTCCCATTCTCTAGCAGTAATTAAATGGTACTGCGACACAAGACATATTTTAAGAAAGCTTTCGTATGAATTACCAACAACTTACAAACTTCAACACATTTGTAGCGTATTAAGATCCGCTAATGTTGAAATAGTGCGCCGGAATTAGTTTTTTCCCAAGGAGTCTGTATAGTTTTAGGAGTCTCTCTATATTCGTTTTCAAATAACATTTGTCTAGATATAGGGGTAGGCATATCTTAGATTATAAAATGGTCGCACAAGGATACAAGAAATCTTATACAAAAGTCACAATTCAAAAAAATGTATTTCCGTTAATAAAGTATTAATTGATGATTACGTGGTTTCGGTGTTCAAGACTGAAGCTAACGTGCTGCTACTGTAACTCTAAGTCAATATTAAAACTTTAACGTTTGGTAGATAAATTATTGTAAACCAGGTACCCTTGTTTTTATCATTGGAGATCAACATTTACAGTGAGTTGTTTTATCCATTTGGTTTGTGTTCAACTGTTGACACCAGTATTGAACATTTTGTTGATTGTCCATTTGAATTGTATATCTTTAATTGTCGTTGGCCCTCGGTATTTTACATTGCCATGTCTTGTTGTCGTTGGACCTCGGTATTTTACATTGCCATGGCTTGTTGTCGTTGGCCCTCGGTATTTTACATTGCCACGACTGGTTGTCATTGGCCCTCGGTATTTTACATTGCCATGGCTTGTTGTCATTGGACCTATGTATTTTACATTGCCATGTCTTGTTGTCGTTGGACCTCGGTATTTTATATTGCCATGGCTTGTTGTCATTGGACCTCTGTATTTTACATTGCCATGGCTTGTCCGTTTTATATCTGTTGAAATATCTTCCCTCGCATTTAAACATTGATTATTCATTCAAATTGCACAGATAAATCATTGAAAGATTTTTGTTCTCAATATGTCAATTGTACGTTATATAAACTGAAACCACGTGTATGGAGGGAGAATGTGTATTTTTTTTAACAAACCCTTAACAATCAAAAATAATTTTCCCACGTGTCATTAAGTATTATTGGATTTTATGAGCAAACAATATTTTGTTAAAAATACAAGACAAATGTTTATTTTATAGCGAATAAATGTAGCATCAATATAAATCAAACATGGCATGGAACCAGACAACAATCGATATAAATACAAAATACATTCTTTAGTCCTGGTCTTTGTTGCGTTTTACCAAATCTGTCAATATTGATACTGTAAAAGACAACTTTAACCGAGATCATCGTCCTACACAGAACAAGGATACAAGAAAAAAAACCCAGACACAATATATCATTCCCTCCCACATTGAGAAAAATAAATAAGAAAAACTAAATTCTTTATAAGATAACCGGAAATTTCAACAACACCAAAACCTGATGATTTTTTTTTCTAGATGAACACATCAGGTATTAATATAAAAGAAAAAATCATGAGTACAAATGAACTCGTATATATATCTGTTTGTATATCTCTATAAGTAAATTGTACTTGTTCAGAAAGTCTTCTTGGGTGGCTGATAAAGACCGTTTTTGTTGAAATTCCTATCGTGTCCAACATATTGCCTTGAATTAAAAAAAACCCTCCAAACGAGCATTGTCAGCTTTACATCGGTGTATTAAAATGTATAACTATGTATATTCAATGCGGAGAAAATTTGATTTACACATCGCTTGATTTGTCAGGGACTTTCATTTTTGTTTTATTTACTTATCACTTTCGATTCTTATACTAGAAATACCTTCTTCAAATTGAACTCCCGTTAAAGTTGTGGGCGAAATTTTAATTTTTCTCTTCTTTTCAATAACAATAGAAATCGTTCCCAGTGAACAATTTGCATGAAATAATGATTGTTATGTCTTTATTACCAATTATTTCACGTCATCAATAATTTACCTCACATTTTAAATTATACAATAACCACAGGTAGCAGGCAACAGAATAAAACATGCTTACCATTAAATAAATGATTATTACCGTCATCTATACCGTCATGCATATTTTATTTACCTTAAATGGCAAATTGATTTTAAAAATAACGATTAAAATGATGCGATGCGATTTTGCCAGTGGTTTTCTGCATTAAAGATTTCATATTACGACGATCGTCTATAAATAAACGTTAGCGAAAACCGAAGAGGAAACAAGAATGGAACAACATTGGGCACATAAGGCACACGACGAAGACAAACAGAATACCAAAGGTACAACATAGGGCACACGACGAAGACAAACAGAACACCAAAGGTACAACATAGGGCACACGACGAAGACAAACAGAATACCAAAGGCACAACATAGGGCACACGACGAAGACAAACAGAACACCAAAGGTACAACATAGGGCACACGACGAATACAAACAGAACACCAAAGGTACAACATAGGGCACACGACGAA
>MJUT01058894.1:1861008-1871403 GCA_002080005.1 Gigantidas platifrons | reverse complement strand
TTCACCTCATAGCCTGTGGCTACGTTAGATATTGTAAACTAGATGCTTCACCTCATAGCCAGTGGCTACGTTAGATATTGTAAACTAGATGCTTCACCTCATAGCCTGTGGCTACGTTAGATATTGTAAACTAGATGCTTCACCTCATAGCCAGTGCTTACGTTAGATATTGTAAACTAGATGCTTCACCTCATAGCCAGTGGCTACGTTAGATATTGTAAACTAGATGCTTCACCTCATAGCCAGTGGCTACGTTAGATATTGTAAACTAGATGCTTCACCTCATAGCCTGTGGCTACGTTAGATATTGTAAACTAGATGGTTCACCTCATAGCCTGTGGCTACGTTAGATATTGTAAACTAGATGCTTCACCTCATAGCCAGTGCCTACGTTAGATTTTGTAAACTAGATGGTTCACCTCTTCCCCATGCATGTTGGTCTATTAATCTTTTTATCTATTTAAACTGTTTTGATACTGCACACGATTGCATTAAATACAATCAATACACCACAAAACATCACGAGATCCGCCATTATACTGGAGCTCTTTTGTATAGAAATCACATTTAGTATTTACATATATAGATTTCATTCAAATTAAAATTTGTTTGGGACATTCCTACAAAACTGAATCGTCTGGATTATACCGTGGGAATCTATATATTATGTATTGTATAGATTCTATTTTATTGTGCAAATATTACACCGAGGAATAAATTACCAGATTTTAACCTGTTACCAGGGTTGAAAAAATTAAATTTGATCATCGACCTTGTTAGTTCATAGTATGATATATTGAATTTTTATATTAAAATATTTTTGAAAAAAGAACTGTTCACATAAATAAATGATAAAATAGAGATAAAATACAAATTAAAAGTTGAAATATTGACATTTTCAATTTAAAACTGAATAGAAATACAACTGTATTTTGTAACAATAAAATATTCGATTTACTTCAATTTGAAGAGTTTTTATTTTTTTATTTTTGAAATTTACAGTTCTGGGGTAATGTAGTTTATTGAAACTAAGACCAATCTAATTGTGTGATTATGAATGGGTCGTGTGGATGGGGCTGGTCATGTGGTTGGCTTGGTTACAAATTCAACAACGAACCCCTGTCTTTTCTCTTTATTAATTTGTATTCTTTTGTATTATTCACGATGTTATTGTCTGTATCTATGTTAAGGAGAGCTACCGATGTAAGCAATGATATTGTCCTGTGAAAATGTGTCCGATTGTATCTTTTTCAAATGAAAAATCCCCAACAGATCAAAAGAAGTCACCTCTGCACTTTATTCCGTCCTCGGACTTTATCATAGAAAACAACTGTAACAGAGGATAATATTTGACGGCGGACACTATTTAATCCTACACTAATAGTTGTTGTATTTATCAATGTTAAGGAGAGCTACTAGTAGCCTCTGGTTGTATGTAATCCTCATGAAATAAATAAAGAATTAAATTAAACACCAATCTCTCTCATGCACAGCTAACAGTAGCCGATCTTGTCTCTCCTGTATATATGATGTTTGGTTTAAATGCTCCCAAAGAATTATGATTGATTGATTGATTGATTGCTGTTTAACGCCAACTTTAACAGTATCGTGGCGTGAACAAATATATTAACTTGAGCGCCACGATATAGCTGAAATAGCGCTAACGTTGGCGTCAATCAATCAATCAATCAATCAATCAATCAATCAATCAATCAATCAATCAATCAATCAATCAATCAATCAATCAATCAATCAATCAATCAATCAATCAATCAATCAATCAATCAATCAATCAATCATAATAACTTGACGCACCTACAAGACTCATACTTGTCTATAAAACTAACGGGTTATATGTACAGATAAACCAAGAATTATGAAGAGTTTGAGGATACTAAAGGGGGGTTATCAGAATCCGTGGGTTATATGTACAGATAAACCAAGAATTATGAAGAGTTTGAGGATACTAAAGGGGGGTTATCAGAATCCGTGGGTTATATGTACAGATAAACCAAGAATTATGAAGAGTTTGAGGATACTAAAGGGGGGTCATCAGAATCCGTGGTTTTTTTTTGTGCAAATAGATACTCAACACACGAGCTGAGTTCCATCAGAATATTCGTATCCTAGATGAGAATTTTGTAGATTGTATGACGTTTGGTTAGTTGTTTAAGGAATATTTTCAATTTAATTTTTACAACAAAAGATAATGTTTCCTCGATTTTAATTACGATTATTTCAAGGGACTATTTGAATTTGTCGTTGGCGAACTAATATGTTGGTGACGTCACAATACAGACCCATGTTATCAAGTATGACCAATGTTGCTCCAGGCGGATCAGCCAATCAGAGTGCAGTATTCACATCAAATTAAAGTATATAACAATAATTGGAACATTTTAACACACACCGGTGGACTACTAGTATTAGTTCACGAAGGTATCATCCGCCCAGTAGTCAATGTTACAGCACCGACATGGTTGATTAGCTATAATTATTATTTTTACTTCTATGTCTACCAGAGTTTATGGCGTTTATAACTACTTCAACAATATTTAAGTTACATCGTGGCGGTCAGTTACATCGTGGCGGTCAGTTATCCTGGGAGAGGAAAACTGAGTATCCGGAGAAAACCACCAACCTGCTGCAAAGTCACTGACAAACTTTATCACATAATGTTGTATCGAGTATATACCGTCATGAGCGGGATTCGAACTCACAATATTAGTGGTGATAGGCACTGATTGCATATTTAGTTGTAAATCCAACTATTATTCAATCACGACCACGATGCCCCCACCCCAAGAAGTCATTAGAATGGAGGATGGAACCCATAATATACATGCAAGACTCAGATCGACGTCCAGCCTCTAATCGACGGCCATTCCCTAAATCGACGGTCTTTCCTCAAATCCATGTCCGATGTCTACGTCACAGACATCTGTGCGAGTCGAGTGCACCCTTTTTTGAAACTTACAAAGCCGGGCGCGAACCCACGCCATATTGGTATAGGCTTGTATGAGTTGTTAGGTAATCCAACTACCTAACTAATTGAGCCACCCGGGCCCTCCATAATGATTGACAAAATAACCAACTGCAGCAATGTTGGATAAAAAAATACATATTTCGTGATAAAGACCTTCACGAAATAAAGCTCGATGTTTTGAAAGGAATAATTAATTTGAGATTTCTTTAATATAGGAAACTTTAAATCCTATTTCAAACTTTACATGCATGTGTAGGAGGTACACGACATAAAACATCTTCGTCAAATATATGCTTGATAGCTCACTACTAGCTCACATTATGATAAACATACAAAACACAAAGAATCTTTGAAAGACCACCAGACAATTGCAGCTTTTATGTATCGAGTAAAACTTGTCTGTCACATTTATAGCAACCATGTTTACACCAAACTGTGTCTTAAAAGAGTATTTCGACAATGGAAACCATTTTGATCGTGATTGACGAGTTTTTAAATTGACGTCATGTGTGCGTTTGACATTACGAATACAAAAGAGACATGTCAAAGATAATTAATGATCTAACCTTGCTGTCCAGGACAAATTTTGAAAATTTTAACGGAATGTAAAAGATGATAAAATAATGGATGTAAACATTTACAAAATAAGTAATACTGGAGTAGGACTCAACAGGGGGAGGAAATTACTGGAGTAGGGGAGGTAATAATTCAATATTTATGGTTGCATGGTGCATTATAAACATCGAATTATTGCGTCTTCCTGTTGTGTAAATGTTGTACAATGTAATCATCTTATATTAAAAAGTAAAACAAAAAATACCACACTGTCAGAACAATTCTAAAGTCTAGAGAAAAAATACCACACTGTCAGAACAATTCTAAAGTCTAGAGAAAAAAATACCACACTGTCAGAACAATTCTAAAGTCTAGAGAAAAAAATACCACACTGTCAGAACAATTCTAAAGTCTAGAGAAAAAAATACCACACTGTCAGAACAATTCTAAATTCTAGAGAAAAAAATACCACACTGTCAGAAACATTCTAAAGTCCAATCGAAACTCCGTAGAAATAAGGATAAAATCGATACCCCTGCCACCTATATACATGGTCGCTTGCTTTACTGGCTTAGTACATGCACTTCATACAAGCGTAATTAATTTATTATAGCAGTAAAATAAATCTAGTATTATTTCGTTCTTTATGTATCAATTCATAGAAGAAAATTTAAAAAAAAAGAACAAAAAACAAAAAAATACCATACTGTCAAAACAATTCTAAAATCTAGAGAAAAAAAAATACCACACTGTGAGAACAATTCTAAAAATCTAGAGAAAAAAATACCACACTGTGAGAACAATTCCAAAGTCCAATCGAAACTCCATAGAAATAGAGACAAATCCGATACCCTTCAGTGACACTTATATACATGCTCGCTCGCTCTCCTGGCTAGGTACAGACACTTCAATAAAAATGGCGGGGACAAACTAGTTTTATGAACCCAAGCCTACATTCTCAAGGAAAAGCAAGCGTAATTCATTTATTTTAGTAATAACAATATATCTGGTATTTCGTTCTTTGTGTATCAGTTCATAGAAGAAAATAAAGAAACGAAAAAATACCACACTGTCAGAACAATTCCAAAATCTAGAGAAAAAAAATACCACACTGTCAGAACAATTCCAAAGTCTAGAGAAAAAAAATACCACACTGTCAGAACAATTCCAAGTCTAGAGAAAAAAAATACCACACTGTCAGAACAATTCCAAAATCTAGAGAAAAAAAATACCACACTGTCAGAACAATTCCAAAATCTAGAGAAAAAAATACTACACTGTCAGAACAATTCCAAAATAAAAAATAAAAATTGTAGAAAGAGGCAAAATCGACACCCCTGACACACAAATACATGACCTCTGACCCTGACACACAAATACATGACCTCTGACCCTGACACACAAATACATGACCTCTGACCCTAACACACAAATACATGACCTCTGACCCTAACACACAAATACATGACTGTTAACTTGGTACAGGCACCTCAATTAACAGTGGCGGGGTTAAACTAGTTTTGTGGAGCCAGATATTCCCTCTTAATGAAATGTTGCGGTAATGTAAGCGTAATTTATTTATTTGAGCAATAAAGTAAATCTAGTCATGTTTTGTAGATCGTTGTTTGTCCTTTTGTACTTTTTCTTTTAGTCATTGTGTTGTCTGTTCTTCTTAGATCTACAGATTCTGATTACCCCTTTGGTATCTTCAAACTCTTCTTAGTATCATTTTGCTCAATTCATTGAATAAAATGACAAACAAAAAATACCACACTGTCGGAACACTTCCAAACTCCAACGAAATATTGTAGAAACAGAGGTAAAATTAATACTCTTGACACAGACAGGTGAAATCTGACTTAATTCTAGTACATGTATATAAAAATGGCATTAAAAGTGACTGTAATAACTGTGTTAGACAAATATAACCTGTACTGCATTAATAACAGGACCATGTTATAATATCAAAAACAAGCAAATCATCCAAATCAAATTAACTGATAAAACAGGGTGTCGCGGTAACCAGTGAGAATCTTCAGGAATTTTGTGTTTATTTTATGAACCTTCACATAAAATTTAATACTTGAAAACAATCGAAAATGTTTAAAGAAGAACGTTTTACTGACAAGAACATTGATAAGACTGGACTACTTTTGATAAGCGTTCGAGTGAATATGATCAGAGTCCGTAAAAGGCTTGACACCTTCAACAATATACACAAGAGTGATAATGATGAAGTGAAAATATCATGATTTGTTGTTTAAGATATAACATCCAGAAATAAAATGTGAGAATCCCAAAACGGAAGAAGTTTCTGTCGGTTTATTTAGCCAATTGACTTTTATATCTCTACATTTCTGCTTTCATCTCTATATTATCCAAACAGGCTCGGTGGTGTAAAGGTTAACGTGCTAGGTTCGAGTGCGGTAAATCATGGGTTTCTCAGTAGGGTTAAGCTAAGGACCAATGAATTGGTATTTCCTGTTTCTCCGCTACGTACACATTCGGATATTGTGTTTGAGATGAGAGACTTGTAGATTGGTGTTTCGGTGTGCCAGTACTATGTAAATCCATTCCAATTCTGGTACAAAAACATCTTTTTTTTTCTTTTTTTTTTACCGTTTTCTTCTAAATATGCATAGTTAATACAGCAATCTTCAATCATTAATGCAATTTTATCTTAAATATCATCGTCATAGCATAAAAAAATACCACACTGTCGGAACAACTCCAAAATCCAATTGAATACTCGTAGAAACAGAGATGATACATGAACGTTCACTTTCCTGGCTTGGTACAGACACTTCTATGAAAAGTAGCAGAGTTAAACCAGCTGTATAGGACCATGCCTCCCCTCTTAGTAGAATGATGTGGTTATACAGGTGTTCACAGCTTTAGTGGAATGGAGGATCTCCCTATGCCCATGCCTCCCCTCTTAGTAGAATGATGTGGTCATGCAGGTGTTCACAGCTTTAGTGGAATGGAGGATCTCCCTATGCCCACGTCTCCCCTCTTAGTAGAATGATGTGGTCATGCAGGTGTTCACAGCTTTAGTGGAATGGAGGATCTCCCTATGCCCATGCCTCCCCTCTTAGTAGAATGATGTGGTTATGCAGGTGTTCACAGCTTTAGTGGAATGGGGGATCTCCCTATGCCCATGCCTCCCCTCTTAGTAGAATGATGTGGTCATGCAGGTGTTCACAGCTTTAGTGGAATGGAGGATCTCCCTATGCCCATGCCTCCCCTCTTAGTATAATGATGTGGTTATGCAGGTGTTCACAGCTTTAGTGGAATGGAGGATCTCCCTATGCCCAATACCTCCCCTCTTAATGAATGGAATATTTCCTTATTTGGATGTATTAGTATACACAAAGAAAAAAGCTAAACACCCCCTGATATATTAAAACATAATAAGTTACACTAAGTTTAGATTCTAATATTTATATTGATTATACATGTAGCAAGAACAATGTTCCATTAAAAAGATGTGCTCACACAGGTATGACCATTATGTCTAATATCGACTAGTCATGCACGTGAAACATGCCTCTCACGCATTACTCAAAATTCACTATGTTCACGCTTCGAATTTGGGTATATAAGTCCGGTGTTTTTAGAAAAATTATTCATTGCCCGTAAGCATGGTACGAAGGCGAATATCAGAAGCACAAAGATGGCAAATAATCGGCATGCTTACAATTGGGATGTCCTTCAAAGCAATTGGACGTCAGATGGGCTGCCACTATACTGTAGTCAGCCGACTGGTGAGAAAACACACACAAACCAACAATGTGAAAGACTTGCCAAGATCCGGCAGACCACGGCTAACATCTGATCGTGACGACAGGGCATTGCAGCGTCTGGTTAGATGGATGCCATTCGCAACCAGTCCCGTACTCAAACAACACTGGCTGCCCAATAGAGATCTGTCAACAAGAACAGTTAGAAACCGTCTGAAATCAGCGGGATTTAAGTCAAAGAGAGTCATTAAACGTCCACTGTTGGCAGACCGATATCGACGATCATGTTTCGCATGGTGTTTAGCACGACGTGGTTGGAATTTAAGGACATGGTACAAGATCTGTTGGTCAGACGAGAGCCGGTTTCTGCTTCATGTAACCGAAGGCCGGATGAGGGTTTGGGGACCCAAAAATACAGCATATACCACAAGGAACATCCAGCCAACTGTCCCTTACTGTGGAGGCTCAGTAATGGTTTGGGGGTGTATCTCTGATGACTGCAAGCTTGATGTGGTCACCATACAAGGCAACCTAACTGGTGATCAGTACATCAGAGACGTCTTGCAATCAGTTGTTGCTTCCCATTTCGACAACCACCCACTAGCTACAACGCCTGTGTATATGGATGACAACGCCAGGCTCATCGTTAAAGTGCAGTAACCGCCTACTTCCAAAGCGAAGCCGTGACTTCTGTTCCTTGGCCAGCCATGAGCCCAGATTTCAATCCCACAGAGCAGACTTGGGACATGTTAGGCCGTCGTATACAGGCTCGGGAACCTCCTGTGCAAAACATTCGTCAGTTGAAAGCAGCATTGCATCGGGAATGGCAGCAGCTATCACAACAGGACATCCGACGTCTCACTGGAGGGATGAGACGCAGGGTTGAGGCCGTTATCCAAGCACGTGGGGGTTACACTCGGTACTGAACTTTGAACAATAGATGTCGTCAAATGATTCACAAGTGACGCTTTGAAAGTGAAATGACAATCTTATCGTGCTTTTTGAACTGTGAAGGTCAATACTTAAAATGGACATGTTTTACTGCAAAAACTGGTCTTGTGATATTGTGATTAAATATTCATTAAATTGA
Organism: Gigantidas platifrons; assembly: GCA_002080005.1. NCBI lineage: Eukaryota > Metazoa > Mollusca > Bivalvia > Mytilida > Modiolidae > Gigantidas > Gigantidas platifrons. Next base: position 1,863,032 of record MJUT01058894.1, on the reverse strand, counting down.
CATTTTTCTTGATTTTTGTTGTGGTATCTTACAGCCAATGTAATGTTCTAAAAGGTCACCATTGCGTTCTTCAGATTATCTGGTCAGTAATCTCGTGATACTTGTATCATTTGTCATTTAGAAAAAAACATGGGGGTGCTTAACTTTTTTCCTTGTCTATAGTTGGTGGAAATCTTATATATAGATTTTTAGAATTCATCTTGTTAGTGTCAGTTCAAGGTTTATGATCACAATGACATTGTTAATTATAGAAATTCACTTAAAAACAGATAACACTCTGATTCACTGTTTTATAATGGCGTTTAAGGAACTACAAAGCTTTGATCTTAATGGAGAAATACTAAACAGTTGACGATTAAAGTTGTTTTCTATTCGTGTTAATGAATTTTGAATTATGTTGAGAATAATTATATACACAGTGAAATACTTCTGTGAATTTAAATTGACTTGTAGTACAGGTGATAATGATAATTATAGCAAGGTTAATACACTTGTACTTCTGTCACGTTCAAGAAGAAACTCCTGTATACGTGTTTGTTCCGACCCCATTCACTCACTGATGAAATCTTCTACTTCTATCAAATACTGATCGCTTTCAACAAGATAAAATTATATCAGAGGTTGTTCTACTTCTACCAAATACTGATCGCTTTCAACAAAGTACTCTTTCTATCTGCTATAAGTACATACTAACACTGGTAGTTTTTCTGTACTTCTGCGTCCTGTCATCCTCGGTAGACATATGTACTCTTTCTATCTGCTATAAGTACATGTTAACACTGGTAGTTGTTTTGTACTTCTGCGTCCTGTCATCCTCGGTAGACATATGTACACTTTCTATCTGCTATAAGTACATGCTAACACTGGTAGTTGTTTTGTACTTCTGCATCCTATCATTCAATGTATATATATTCTTCTATATCCGCGTCTAAACGGTGTTTTGTAATTCTCTTTATTTGTATGGGTGCGATGGCTTCCTCTTTTCATAAATATAAAGTTGATGGTTTTTGACTTCATCCTTTCATCAAAATGTGAAAAAGGACATCATTGAAAATCAATGTCGTAACAGCGTAACAGAGCCAATTGATAACAAAATACATTGAAGACAAATATAATATCCTTCACTACAAAATTATAATTTTCTTCAGTTTATTAAAATCAAATATATACCTATGATTCTTCACTTTGTAATGCCCTCTCTAAAACATCAAAGGGATTTTTATGAATGTCGATTAATTTTCAAATATAAACTTCTAAAACATGACTTGTTGATAGACTTCAGGTAAACACGGTACATTAACTCTAGATGAGGACACTGTTCATCTTACAGTATTAATGGCTCTAAATCTGCTTCAATGCACATTATATTTACTGTTAAAAACGCGTTTGTTAAATAATAAATAGGCAATAGTTTCGTAAGATGTGGGGTCAATAACTAATGTCTTGTATTCAGTGATGAGAGTTAACCAACTGTTGCAGTCAGTTATTTGATTATTAAAAGAAAGTTTAAACAGTGATGGCCATCAATGCCACCAATATCTACAAAGCGAACAATCACCTTTCATCTTAACTGAAATCCTGAACACAAAAAGACTGCGACATGCGACGTTGGAAATCCACGTCCCGGCTTGGGACAGGCAGACACAAAATGGCAGGGTTAAACCAGCTAATGGAATCCCCTCTAGATAACGACAAAAAACATGCACATATTCGCCTCCATACGAAGACCATATATACGATCACAAAATATTAAAGACAACATAATCATGTACGTTACAAAAGCAGGGTCAATGAATACCATTAGTTAACTGACTACCCGGTATTAAGTGTCAATGAATACCATTAGTTAACTGACTGCCCGGTATTAAGTGTCAATGAATACCATTAGTTAACTGACTACCCGGTATTAAGTGTCAATGAATACCATTAGTTAACTGAATACCCGGTATTAAGTGTCAATGAATACCATTAGCTAACTGACTGCCCGGTATTAAGTGTCAATGAATACCATTAGTTAACTGACT
>MJUT01058894.1:1781606-1792395 GCA_002080005.1 Gigantidas platifrons | reverse complement strand
CAACTTTAGATCGTAGTAACAGAGGCAAACCCAAGCTAGCTTGGGGAATGTACGCTCTGTACAACTTTAGATCGTAGTAACAGTGGCACACACAAGCTAGCTTGGGGAATGTATGCTCTGTACATCTTTAGATCGTAGTAACAGCGGCACACCCAAGCTAGCTTGGGGAATGTACGCTCTGTACAACTTTAGATCGTAGTAACAGCGGCACACCCAAGCTAGCTTGGGGAATGTACGCTCTGTACAACTTTAGAACTCTATATGCGGAGTATCAGATATAACAGAAATACAGTTGTAAAAAGCTTAATCGCAATATCAACCAACATTAAGCCGGAGTATTCAAAGATAAGTTATGTCATGGAAAAAACTTTTATCATATTAAATTATATCGAGTACAAGGGCGGGATTTGAAAGGGACAATCATGAATTGACAATCCACATTGGGTACACAAGACACAGAGTGATGACAAACAAAACAGAGAAACCCAAACACAGAAAACTGAAGGGACAATCATGAATTGACAATCCACATTGGGTACACAAGACACAGAACGATGACAAACAAAACAGAGAAACAAAACACAGAAAACTGAAGGGACAATCATGAATTGACAATCCACATTGGGTACACAAGACACAGAGCGATGACAAACAAAACAGAGAAACAAATCACAGAAAACTAAAGGGACAATCATGAATTGACAATCCACATTGGGTACACAAGACACAGAGTGATGACAAACAAAACAGAGAAACAAAACACAGAAAACTGAAGGGACAATCACGAATTGACAATCCACATTGGGTACACAAGACACAGAGCGATGACAAACAAAACAGAGAAACAAAACACAGAAAACTGAAGGGACAATCATGAATTGACAATCCACATTGGGTACACAAGACACAGAGCGATGACAAACAAAACACAGAAAACTAAAGGGACAATCAGGAATTGACAATCCACATTGGGTACACAAGACACAGAGTGATGACAAACAAAACAGAGAAACAAAACACAGAAAACTAAAGGGACAATCATGAATTGACAATCCACATTGGGTACACAAGACACAGAGNGATGACAAACAAAACAGAGAAACAAAACACAGAAAACTGAAGGGACAATCATGAATTGACAATCCACATTGGGTACACAAGACACAGAGCGATGACAAACAAAACAGAGAAACAAAACACAGAAAACTAACGGGACAATCATGAATTGACAATCCACATTGGGTACACAAGACACAGAGTGATGACAAACAAAACAGAGAAACAAAACACAGAAAACTGAAGGGACAATCATGAATTGACAATCCACATTGGGTACACAAGACACAGAGTGATGACAAACAAAAGAGAGAAACAAAACACAGAAAACTGAAGGGACAATCATGAATTGACAATCCACATTGGGTACACAAGACACAGAGCGATGACAAACAAAACAGAGAAACAAAACACAGAAAACTAAACATAAAAGCAACACGGATCCACAAAAATGAGCAACCAATTCATGATGACGACCACGAACTGTTTTCTTTTTAAAGAAATCCACTTTCTTAGGCAGCAAGAATCCCTAAGCAAGAAAATTGTATCACAGAAGAATCCCCTCCATTATAAGGATATCGTATATAGCTGAGATTATTTACTTCCGGTCTTACCTTTTGAACGTATTGACTGTTGTCGAGTCATTGGATCCACAAAGAGTCGTCGTCTGGCATCGTGACTAAAACTATCATCTCGATGGAACTGATGTTGGCTGGACCCGTGATCACGGTAAAGGTCACAGTGACCTTGATTTCTTGGTGAATAATGTATCATTTTGTCTTGTTTCGATGGTGATAAATCGAAAACATCATTTTCAACGGTAAAATCCTCTTTCATAATTTCTTCAATTAACATATTTTTCCAGACTTCTCTCAATTCAGAGGGATTAGATATCGAGCGGTACATTTTCCTCACTCTATCGCGGACTTTTTCAATATCATTTTTAGAAGGCGATAATTCAACAGCGCTATACGACCGGAAAAATCTCTCCATCTCCCTATTGATGTAATGATCTTCGTGTGTTTCCTCTCTTTGACTGTTGCCATTGCTATATCTCATATTACAAGTCGGTTGTACCATGTGACTTTGAATATAGCCATTAGTTCTTTGTCGAGAAATAGAATTATTAGGATTTGAAAGTGAGGTTGACCTACTTATTGTAGACGATTGCCTTTCTGATGATAAAGTAGGCCTCTGAAGTGAACTACTTTCTACAATTTCAGAATCCGATCCAAGACTCATGTCTTGAGATGAATATTTAAAATCAGGTCGGATTTTCTGTTGTGTACATGGAGATTGTTGCCATGAGCAACAAGCTTTTGTAGGACTCGGTACTGTACACTTTGATGGAGATGAAAATGTATATTTCTTCACGGGACTATGCAAATTCGATTCAGTTGTTCTTGGTGTACTTTCAAATCTCGGTTGAAATCTGTCACCAACTATCTGAGGACTGAGCAAAATGGGGTCTTTTATCGAATGGTTCTGCGGGAAAGTAAACCCCTTTTCTGTTACCTTTAAATGAGATTGTTGCCAGGAGCAACCAGACGTAGACGGCGTGCTTGATGGTTTGACGTCACGCTCAAATGAATGAGTATTAAAATCTTTGGGAAACATAGCACTACAAATAGTTCTGTCACGTTCGGAATACGTCTGTATGTTACTGAGATTGGTCTGAAGGTGCTCCGGAGACGTTGAAGCTACAATTGTCTTATCCAGTAAATCGGCTGACTGGTTGTGGCGGTCAGTGTTAGAGGTTGACTGCATATCTCCTAAACTGGTATCTATATGTTTTTTGGGCGAGGAAGATATTACTGGTTTGTCTGCTAAATTGTCTGGTCGGTTGAGTTGATTTGCATTAGGTACTGCCTGTATAAAGTCATTGACAGAATTAGGGTTAGGACTTGATATAACCCATTTTAAATTCTTAGTATACGGTTTTTCAGGTACTTTGGCAATCAAACCTTGTGCATCACTTTCTATAGTTGTTGTACCACGTGCATCACGGGTATCTGTTATATTTATTACTGCTTTACGTTCAGGTAATCTTGACACTGCTCTCTCTTCAACTGTCGGTTTATACCCACAATACCATTCGTTGTCTTTAACAGGACATGTGACTTCCGGTTCATTCTGGTTTGTTATTGCTATGGAACCATCCACGTGATCATCCCTATGATGTGGGTAATAATGCATTCCTCTTTGAGAAGCGACATCTGTATTTTGCGGACGTTTCGATGGATAACTTTGTGTTCGGTTATCGTTTGATTCATTGGAATCAGTGGACATTTGTCTTTTTAGTTTGTGTTTAGGTGGATCCTGAAGTGGAAATGGTTGTAGGTAATCCTGATTAAACCGTTCCTCTGAAATGAAATAAAACAAATACCACACCGTCAAAACATTTCCAAAATGCACTTAAAACAACAATAGAAACAGAGACACCATCGATACCATTAGCACACATATATATGACCGCTCATTCTCCAGGCTTAATACACAAACTTGAATATAAATGTAGTGGGATTAAGCTAGATTTATAGGCCCAAACCTTCTTATAGACACGATGCCTTCATCCAAGTGTTTCACCATGTGAGTAAAATGAAATATAGTTAATAAACTAGTATATCTGAAAAAAAGAATTTCAACGGTATAATATTATGATGTTTCCTTGTGACATGCAGTTCAAACGACTGCATTTGTCATGTTGATTGTAAAAGGATTTAGAAGATCCCACTGAGACACTCAGACCTCAATTAAAAAAAAAAAATTATGTTTTATTTCTAACTGCCTTTCATACATAAGGAAATTACTTTGGTTTTTTTTTCATGATACGGTATGGCTGATATACTGCTAAAGTTACATATCAATCAATCAATCAATCAATCAATCAATCAATCAATCAATCAATCAATCAATCAATCAATCAATCAATCAATCAATCATCACGGTAATGTTCAGCGGCGAGATATGACAATACATAAATGGTATTTATTTTTAAATCTTCGTCGGAAATAACCGATTGATGTTGCGATTGCATTGATAACTGATCCTAAATATATCTTCTATGTATTTATTTAAAGGTTCATAACGCCTTGCGAGTCCAATGTTGCCAGTGTCTCTGGATTGTGCATTCGTGATTGCACCTTCGGTTTTCTCTAACCTATATAAATTCGGACGTAATTAATAGAGCTACAATCTTATTTATAAAGTATGATGCCAAAAGTTACATATAATATGTAATATAACACGTACCTTTTGCTAAGGCTTCTCTGATGGCATTCTCGATTATCTCCCTTTTACGTTCGTCTGTATACGGTACAAATATCCCAGGAGACTTCAGTGGCGAATAGTAAAAAGAGGAATGTGTTCTGGTATCTCTTCCGTCTGCTGGTAGTGGTATCATGTCTTGTTGTGCACTGTTCGTATCAATTGTAAGAGGTGACATAGGTCTCGGAGTCAATTGCTTACGTTGCTCCAGATTTCGTGTTAGACTTAATGTCTGTAATTCAGTGTCGTATGGATTCTGGTCATTTATAGACGCTCGCTGTTCCCTATTACACAATACACGGTGACTATGTGCTTGTTTGTCAGATTGGTATGATGTATTGTCATCTGTCGTTGATGTCTGTTGTAAAAGTTGTTTTTCTGTAGGCATTTGTGGGTGGAAGTACTCTTCTTTTATGATCTGGTATGGAAAATGTTTTTCGGGATTCCTCTGTTCTGAAAAGTGTTTTTCGGGATTCCTTTGTTCTGGAAAATATTTTTCGGGGATCTCCTGTTGTGGATAGTGTTTTTCGGGGATCCTCTGTTGTGGATAGTGCTTTTCGGGTGTTAGCTGTAGTTGAAAATGTTTGTCAGCGATCCCCTTTCGCGAAAAATGTTTTTCAGGCATCCTCTGTTGTGGATATTGTTGATCTTGGACCATCAATTGTATATTAGGCTGATTAAATCGGATGTTTGAATGTTCAGCAACACTTATGATCCGAGGAGTATTATAGGCGGAATTACTGTGCTGTTGTGCTAACAAATCTAGTATACGTTGATGTTCATCGTCATCATAGTCCTTCGAGGTTATCTCCCTTAGTGGTTGTTGCTGTGCCACATCATTGATGGAATCATGTTGTGTGGCTTCTTCTTTGTCACTGGATATATGTGAAGACGACTACAAAATACAACAAAATGCAGCTAAAGTTATACACAGTTGATATTCAATAAACTCTAGAAAATACCGATGGGGCAATTATAAACAGGCAATATAGAGAAACTGGGTATAAACTCTAGAGAATACCGATGGGGCAATTATAAACAGACAATACAGAGAAACTGGGTATAAACTCTAGAGAATACCGATGAGGCAATTATAAACAGACAATACAGAGAAACTGGGTATAAACTCTAGAGAATATCGATGGGGCAATTATAAACGGACAATACAGAGAAACTGAGTATAAACTCTAGAGAATACCGATGGGGCAATTATAAACGGACAATACAGAGAAACTGGGTATAAACTCTAGAGAATACCGATGGGGCAATTATAAACGGACAATACAGAGAAACTAGCTATACAGGGCACACAAGACGAAGAAAAACTAAGTAAAAACACAACATGAGATGTGTTAGACACCACCATATGTAAGTAAAAACACATGAGATGTGTTAGACACCACCATATGTAAGGAAACACAAAGAACGTAAATAAGATATAATACTTCCTACAAACAACTGGAGGTAAAGGCGAACGGAACATCGTTTCTCTGCGGAAATCGTAACGGACATCACAACATGGAATTCAAGGAAGGAATTAATCTGTAGATACTGATTTTCGCGGTTTGCTTATACAAGACATGTTCTTAGGTTTTAAACTGATGGATTCAGAATTTCATGTTATTAAAAATGATTTAAAAAGGTGTTATTCATTAATGATTTCACCGTAAATGAAAAGAAAAACACATTTAATTATATTTTTAAACTCGTGGATTTGTTGATGTACAAAATACACCAAAACCAAATATTAGTTCACACGAATAAAACGTTTATCAGTAGAACGTTTTATCAGTAGATCACATGACTGATTTAAACTGAATTTTTTAATAACCCATTTTTGTACACAACGACCTGTGTAAATAATGAGAAAATGGCATTTATGATGACTCTTCAAAAATTTAGAATTTATTTAAAAGCTATATATTAATATAATATGTTATATCATATATGGGGTACCTTAGGGTTATATCATATATTGGGTACCTTAGGGTTATTGGAGTTATTAACTTGAAAACCAGATATTCAACATCATCAGAATAGTTTACAAAATCTGAATAGGAAAAACGTAGAAAAAGATGCACAAATTATAGCGCAACAACTGGTGCAGTCTGATTGTACAAATGTCGTGCCTTCATACAAAAACGGACAACTGTCGCCGTCTGAGTGCGCAAATACAAATACAAATACAATGCCTTCTTTGGTATCTTCAAAGTTATCTTACTGAATTTCTGGAGAAAAACAGCAACCCGTAGACTTGATACAAGTACCTGTTTTATTAATAATCCCTTTAAACAAACTGTTGCTATGAAAGTTGAAGTTTTCATTGACCACGGGTTGTCTATCCACATGAATGCTGTTGTTAGCGAATATAGGTGGTCAGTTAAGTTTAGAACTTTGATAGCAGCTTGTAATGCTTAAATGATTATTGATAAGATAAGGACTTGTAGCTATTCTAACGAACCCCTTATGTTACCTCATTTATCTAACCGTTCTAACTCGAGTGTGGAGGACACTTACACTGTATGCATCACACATCAAGGGAGCCTTTATTTACTGAACGAATAAAGCATAGGCACTACAGTTATACGATTTCTAGATGTAATACTTCACCAAGCGATAAATTACTATCTTACATTTGAAAGCTACAGACGAGTAAATAGCTGATAAGATCTGTATTATAACGTTAGACTCTCACTGATAAGATTTAAATAGAAAAATAAGTAATATAGTATTAAGAATAGAAAGTGATTGTCATCAATTATACCAATATCAACAAAAAAACTAACTACTACATCTCAGATAATGAGCATGATATATGACATAGAAAATCCAGTTTCTCACTAGGGACAGGCGCAAATAATGTGGCGGGGTTGAACGGTTATGGTTTCTCTAACAGCAAAAAGATATAAACAGAAATAAAGCACCTGCATGGATTCAATAATCATACAGAGATATATATAGTTAGCAGGGGCGGATCCAGGATTTCAAGTTAGGGGGGGGGGGGCGCACTTAAATAAAAAATTGTTGGGGTATTTCGTGTGAAAAATCACGATTTTACGCAAAAAAAATCAATTTTTTTCCAATTTTAGGGGATCCGCCCCTGGTTAGCTAGGTTTGGTTATTTCTGTATATCGTTACAATTTCCAGCTGTATCGTTGACTATCTATCAGCTCTATCGTGACTACTTAATGGTGGACGGGATAGGGAAGCCAACACTGTGCCACGAACTGACCAGAGAAACCCTCGTTCAATTGAGATTAGTATCTAAACACGACCTATGCCACTGGTGTTATACTGGGTGCATGACAAAATATCACTTTATATTATGAAAGTTATAGTCTATCGTGAACATTTACAATCTTTGCTAGTTTTAAGCATTTTTAATAAAAGTGAGTTTTCTTACATCAAAATGTATAATCTATCATTAAAATTTAATGAAAAACAAAAAAATATCACATTATCAGAACATTTCCAAAATCCAACAACAACAAAAAATATATTTGTAGAAATTGGCAAAATATGCACACTGCCTAAACATTTCAATACACGACCGCTCACTTTCCTGGCTTGGTACAGGCACTTCAATAAAAAGTGGCAGGGTTAAACTAGCTATGTGGACCCAAACATATAACAGGTACCCCAGTATTTATAAAGAGTCTTCGTACATTTATATGGGACGAAGTCCTAACTATGGTAGAAATAGCAGTTTTTTTCTATATACTAATGACTAAATTTTCATGCACCGGAAATTACATACCGGAAGTCAATAAATGGTTAAATCTGTGCAGAAAATCGGATGCGGACGTTTCGTAACCTGGTCGTTCGTACCTAGATAGGGACTTAAAAACGACGGAAGATTTGGGTCTGGGTCCCCCTATTTGCCCCCTCTTTTAAGAAAATCTGGATCCACCCTCGGTCTACTTTGACAAAATATTATAGGTCCATATATCCGAGTTAATATTGTTTAAAACAAAATATTGGACTTCGTCCCAAGTTAGGTAACACCTATTATCATATTATAAATACAAATAATTACAATGTACTGTCCATGTTTATGTTGTCATTCATTTTTGTGTTATATCGTAGTTTTTTTGAGTGTAAGTTTTTCATCATTTGTTTATATATGTGTTGCTATTGGAGATCCAGTTTTCCAGAGGTGAGGGTTGGGATCCCATTAACTTGTTTAACCCTGCCACATGTTTGTGCCTGTCTCAAGCCAGGGCCAGGATTTTCAAAGTCGTATATCGTGGTCTTGTTTATGTTCAATGAGTTCAGTTAAGATAAGAGGAGATTAATAGTATAGTTGATATTGAAGGAATTGTTGACCATCACTGTTTAAACTTTATTTTCTTAATGGCATACAAACTAGAAAACTAATTAAAGAAAACAATTTATAAATCCAACAAAAATCATTTATAATAGAAAAATCAATCTCCTTAAATATCTTTTCTATAAACCAATCCCAAATTTAAAACTCAATAAATTATAAAATGGATATTAAACATTATTGTTTGTACATAAAGAAGTTTTTGTTAAAAGACCGGATGCGCCATATTTTAACAACCATCACAGTGTGTTATAATATGATCTTATCTGCTACTTCCGGTGGTTCTTGATATTGATTATTTTCGATATCAATTGCACCTGTCGCGTGCGAGTTGTCATGGAAATGTTGTCTGCCCCGTGTTTCCTCCTATGAAAAGCAGGTACCCTTTCTATGCTTTGTATCAGTTCTATTTCCGTTTAGTGTGTTTAACACATTTTCTGTAATTTTTTATCCAAAAATTACTTTTTAAAAGTTATGTGAAATTCACTATTTTGACATTTTTGCTTTTTAAAAAAAACGCTTTTGTGAATATCTCAAAATGCGTAGAAAAAATAAGAGACGAGATTATTCTCCTTAGTAATAAAGGAACCGAAATTCACAAAGAAAACATGGATATTTTCATTGTTGAAAAAAGGTTTTTAAAGACGAACATTAGGTGTATTGGTTTATTGAACAGGAAGATTTTTGGAAGTTTTATGGAATAACAAATGATTTCCTTGAGAACAGTGTAAACTTTCCACACTGTATTTCCTTCTACAATTATATAATACACGTGTGTCGCCATTCTAGTGACAGTGGAGAAAACACAGTAGCAGCTATGCTGTGTTTAAATATATCAGAAAGCAAGATTGCTGAAATTTTACGCATTTTGAGTTGAGGTATTTTTGTGGAATAATTGATGTTTTGCAAGAAAATGTGAAATTATTATTATGTTACACGTGGAATAACCATTACGTGAATATAACTGGTAGAATGTAATTATAACTGGCAAATACCATGTGGATGATAATGTCGTGAAAAGACATGTAGATTAATTATGACGTGAACAAATATGTGGAATAATTATGACGTGAAAAAACATGTGGAATAACAATGGCGTGAAAAATATGTGTAATGCCAATTACATGAATATAACACGTGGAATGTAATTATTACTTAATACCATGTGGAATAATAATGTCATGAAAAAACATGTGGAATAATAATGTCATGAAAAAACATGTGGAATAATAATGTCATGAAAAACCATGTGGATGAATAATGGCGTGAAAAAAATATGTGGATTGATAATAGCGTGAGAAAACACGTGGAATAATTATGGCGTGAAAAAACATGTGGATTAATTATGGCGCGAAAAATCATGTGCATTAATTATGTCGTGAAAAAACATGTGCATTAATTATGTCGTGGAAATATTTATTATGTAGATTATGATTATTCGGTGAAAATAGCATGCACAATAATTATTGCAAAAAAATAATATAGCACGTGGATTAATTATGGCGTGAAAACAACATGTGGATTATGATAATTACAAAAAATACCATGTGGAATAATTAAAATTGGATTAGATTTTAGTGGAATATTTAAAAGTGGATTAAATTTTAGTGGAATATTTATATATTAGGTCAAATAGTAATGGTATATATTTTAATTAAGATATGTTTTATTATAGACATACAATTTAGTTAAAACTTATTATACATGTAATCGAAATCAGATTTAAGTTTGAAACAGTTAATGAAGAGATTCAAGACATGTTCTAGTAAAGAAATCAGGTGGATACAATTCTTCGGATAACTATGAATTACAATATGTTCATTGAACCCCCTCCCCCTCAGTCTTTCAAGAATGACAAATAGAGACTTTGAAGAGAAGTTGTATCTTCAAAGAATTGTTAACAACAAGAGAGTAATAAATTCATCCACAGATGTTAGTAAAATTGTTACATCTTGGAATATGTTCTATTTTCAGTAGATGTCATAGATGTGATACCAATACAAATAAAACAATAATATAAACATACTGGCATAACACAAGATAAGAACACAACACCAAATCCTGACACGACACAAGATAAGAACACAACACAAAATCCTGACATAACACAAGATAAGAACACAACACCAAATCCTGACA
>MJUT01058894.1:1726471-1740139 GCA_002080005.1 Gigantidas platifrons | reverse complement strand
ACAAGTGGAACATATCCGTCGTCATTTGTGACAGTGAGTATTTACGACAAGTGGAACACATTCGCCGTCATTTGTGACAGTGAGTATTTACGACAAGTGGAACATATCCGTGGTCATTTGTGACAGTGAGTAATTACGACAAGCGGAACACATTCACCGTCATTTGTGACAGTGAGTATTTACCACAAGTGGAACATATCCGTGGTCATTTGTGACAGTGAGTATTTACGACAAGTGGAACATATCCGTGGTCATTTGTGACATTGAGTATTTACGACAAGTGGAACATATCCGTGGTCATTTGTGACAGTGAGTATTTACGACAAGTGGAACATATCCGTGGTCATTTGTGACAGTGAGTATTTACGACAAGTGGAACATATCCGTGGTCATTTGTGACAGACAAACATTAACTTTGTGACGGTGATAACAGTTACACATTGATAACTGATTAAAGGTATTTAACAACGGAACATATCTCAACAACATTGTATGTTCTCCTAAAATAGCTTACAAAATAATTAAGGGAAATGTTTTTTAATGTAATTGTTGAAATTATATTTTTCTAATGCAAAATGTTTAAGTTTATAAAAGTCATACAAGACTTGTCTTATAATTCTTGTGAACATGTGGAAAAATACGAAACATGATGATATAATCTTGCGACATTTTAGTGTCCAGTACGTGGATTTCCGACGGAATATTTTTTTGTTTTTAATAATGAACTGAGATGAGAAATCGAATAATGCTATTTAAGCGAATTAATTGATTGGTTCGTTGATTGATTGATTGATTTATTGATTGATCACAGTCAAGTGAGCAGTATGTCAGTGACTTGGTTCATTGGTTACAAGCTCGTACAACGTAATATTCAATATTTCAATATTCAACAACAATATTGTTTAAAGGAAATAAAAAGCAATATTATGATGATACGATAAAATGTTACATAGTAGACACGATATAGACGAACAACTGTGACGATCAGTGTATTAACCGCCTAAACATCTAGTAGAATTTGCTTTAATCAAAATAAAATGACTATCAAATCGGGAGTTCGACTGTACTTTGACTTTCACAGTCCGGAGTATGGCCCAGTTCGCAGTACCATGTCACACCGCGAGTTATCGAACCCGCAACTCCCCAACTCCGCCCCCAATTTAAAAAAAAAGTGGCGCTACGTACCTGTATGGCATTAGGATGCATGTCATTTCCTAACCTTATATGTATACGATATTTTTTCACAGCTAAAGCGAGATAACTCTAGTACAAAATAAACATAATTTCCAATTACGGGTCCGTCGTGGGAAAAGTTAGCATTTAAATAAAGAGGGAAAGGACTAATTGACCAGCAAAGACAGACAGGCACGAATATACGGATTATGCATATTAAGATCACATTTAAATCTTCTCCTCAGAATCCACTGAACCAAATTGAATTGGGTATTGAGTGGTACTTTTTTTCAAAATTGTGTCCGACAGCCTCACTCTACATTGAGGTACTTAAAAATGACTCCGCAGTGGACTTTCTTTTTAGGATCATAAATGGGTATTTTAATTTAGGAAAAGTTCCTACTCAGTGGAATAATGGTGTAGGAAAAGTTCCTACTCAGTGGAATAGTGGTGTAGGAAAAGTTCCTACTCAGTGGAATAGTGGTGTAATAAACACAATGTTGAAGCCAGGTTCTGCCGACGATAGACAACTTTTGAATTATCGTGGCATAACACTGATGTCAGTACCGTGTTAAATTTGCTGCTAACCTTTGAATTATCATGGCATAACACTGATGTCAGTACCGTGTAAAATTTATTGCTAACTTTTGAATTATCGTGGCATAACACTGATGTCAGTACCGTGTAAAATGTACTGCTAACCTTTGAATTATCGTGGCATAACACTGAAGTCAGTACCGTGAATTAATTTATTGCTAAACTTTGAATTATCGTGGCATAACACTGATGTCAGTACCGTGTAAAATTTACTGCTAACCTTTGAATTATCGTGGCATAACACTGATGTCAGTAAGGTGTAAAATTTACTGCTAACCTTTGAATTATCGTGGCATAACACTGATGTCAGTACCGTATACAATTTATTGCTAACCTTTGAATTATCGTGGCATAACACTGGTGTCAGTACCGTGTACAATTTATTGCTAACCTTTGAATTATCGTGGCATAACACTGATGTCAGTAAGGTGTAAAATTTATTGCTAACCTTTGAATTATCGTGGCATAACACTGGTGTCAGTACCGTGTACAATTTAGTGCTATATTTTAAATCAGCGTTTAAGCACATTGTTAGAGCATAATGACATTTTATGTGATTGTTACGGTTCACTATTTCGAATAACAATAAATATTAAAAGCTGTGTTCCATCACAGAATTTATTGAGATCCTTGAGGTCAATATAAATCACAGCAGCAGCATGGGTCAGACTTTGTAAATTGTCATTAATTCTTATCAGTCTAGACCAGAGTCTGTTTTCTTAGCCGAGGTCAAAATAGCTATAAACTTGATTTGTCAGCTTTTGCTGGTGTGCTGTGTAAGCACTTATTAGATTTGATGTTAAGGCCCTGTCACACGGTAAAGCAAGCTGTATACACCTTGCTTTATAAAGCATAATTTGCTGTGTGTACAGTGCTATTACACTGTATTATAAACCTTCCCAGGAGTTGTATATTTCACAGTGTGGGATAGAACATGTTCTATTCTGTACAGCAAGTTGTATGCAACTTTTTATCTCTGACCAATGGGAGCTCATGGTTTAAGGTTATCAAGGTCATAGCATCATCAACACCGGCATCCAAGCACATGGTATTATAATAAAAACATGGCTGACAACAAAGGTAGAAAAAGTGGGGAAATATTTTGGACAAAGTTTTAGCTTTAGGAGGACAATTAAGATATACATGCATTATGTTATCAAAATAAATTTTATCACTGAAGATACAAAGATTTTTTCTTATATTGAGAAACAGCTTAAAACATAAAATGAAGATTAAAAACCCCTGAATTAGGGGTAAAAGTCGGATGTGGTTATTTCTTAATGATGATGGAAAACATGGATGTTGGGTGTCAATTTTATTTTTGTGATATACATGTATTATGTTATCAAAATATTTTTTTCACTGAAGATACAAAGATACAAAGACGTTTTCTTATATTAAGAAATAGCTTAAAACATAAAATGGATTTTCCATTTTGGCGGGAATTTATGTAAACAAATTGAGAGGGAATAATTGTGTGATTCATACAACTTGATATACTGTGTGTACTGACAAGGAATATAATACAAAAGTTGCATACAGCTTGCTTTACCGTGTGACAGGGCTAGTTAGTTTTAGATTGTAGTTCGAACAATAAAGATGTAATAGTTATTAGTAAGTTGAGTTAATATCAAAGCCCTAATGCTAGTTCCTGTGTTGATGTAATAGTTATTAGTAAGTTGAGTTAATATCAAAGCCCTAATGCTAGTTTCCGTGTTGATGTAATAGTTATTAGTAAGTTGAGTTAATATCAAAGCCCTAATGCTAGTTCCCGTGTTGATGTAATAGTTATTAGTAAGTTGAGTTAATATCAAAGCCCTAATGCTAGTTCCCGTGTTGCGAAGAAAATAACAAAGAAATGAACCTAAAACGCAACAGTAATGAACACAATGAATTCAGGAGAGGACGAAGTTGTGAGGAACATATTCTTTCTTTATATTCGGTATTAAGGTGGTACCTAACACTACAGGTAAAATTTGAGCTAAGACATAGATGTAGTGGCCTTAATGCCGATTTATATAGAGTAAATTTGAAGAATGATCCACGTTGTGTATGTGGGCATTTATTTGAGGATGCTATTCATTTTTTTTCTTGAATGTTCACTGTTTTAATAACATTGTTCCAATCTCTATAGAATATATACTCTTTGGATGTAACGAAATTAGTGAAGAATTGAATACTTTATTGTTCAAATTAGTGCATAAATTTATACGACAAACTTGTAGATTTAATAATTAATTATCCCCAACCGTGATATGATCTCAACACAATTTATTAGTTCCCCCCTTTTTTCTGTTAAATATTAAAACAATATTTAATAGGCATACTTAGTTTGACATTATTGTGCTTAATTTACTAATTATAATGATATAGCCTGTACATTTGCTGTCATTTCATTTGTTTTGTTTATGCTATTAATGTATTTGTATGCAGAGGGACTAGTAAGTTGTAAAAACTTGTTCCCAATCCAGTTGTATATATATTGACAATAAAATCATTATAAAGTGAACATTACTTATTGTGGTATAAGCTT
Organism: Gigantidas platifrons; assembly: GCA_002080005.1. NCBI lineage: Eukaryota > Metazoa > Mollusca > Bivalvia > Mytilida > Modiolidae > Gigantidas > Gigantidas platifrons. Next base: position 1,735,836 of record MJUT01058894.1, on the reverse strand, counting down.
CAAAGAGCAGGTGTAAGGGGAAGATTTCTGTCAGCTATCCAATCATATAGTGATTTGATATGTACTATTCGTGTAAACAATGACCTTACCACGTGGTTCGATGTAGAGGGCTGCATTTTGTCCCCAATTATTTTTTCGGTGTACATCAATGATTAGGCTGAACACATTAACTCGCTGAACTGTGGTATAAACATTGACAATATTCGAATCGGCATCCTAGTATGCCTCGATGATATAGCTTTAATTGCCCCCGACGAAGATAGCTTACAGCGTACGTTGGACATTGTATCGGACTGGTGCGTCACTTTGAAACTTTCAGTTAATAGCAGCAAGACGAAAGTTGTTCACTTCCGACCTCAATCTTGTAACAAAACAAACTATGTGTTCCTCTGTATCGACTATGTGATCGATTATTGCGACAGCTATAAATATTTGGGAGTGTGGATGGATGAACATTTAACTTTCAACACAAATGCGAAGGAACTTGCTAAATCAGCATCTCGAGAACTATGATCATTAATGTCTAAAGTAGTGGCAACAGGAGGAATGACTCATAGAGTTTATACGAAATTTATACATCCACAGTGGAACCAATTTTGATGTACGTGAGCGGTATATGGGTCACAAAACAGTTTAGTTGTATTTCATCAGTTTAAAATAGAGCTGTAAAATTCTTTCTTTCCGTCGGAAAGCACACCACAAATATTGCAGCTAGAGGAGATATGGGATGGACGTCGTGTTTCACAAAACAGCGTGTCAACCTCTGTAGACTTTGGTGTAGACTGATGAAAGTAGAAATTCGTATAAAATTCTGAAGTGGATTTCGAGACGTATAAAAGGGTGGACATCCGAAGTCGAAAAGACAGTAAATAAGCTTAACGTAAGAGACGTTATTCACATTTTTCTATATCAAGCAAATGTGCGATGAGAGACAACACAGAGTGGTTAGTGATAAACTTTTACAACGAAGACAACACAGAGTGGTTAGTGATAAACTTTTACAACGAAGACAGCACAGAGTGGTTAGTGATAAACTTTTACAACGAAGACAACACAGAGTGGTTAGTGATAAACTTTTACAACGAAGACAACACAGAGTGGTTAGTGATAAACTTTTACAACGAAGACAACACAGAGTGGTTTTCAGAGCTTTTTGACAACAGACGAAATGTACGAAATGGAAATAAACTTAGGACATATAGACTCTATAAGAACTCTGTTAAAACTTAACAGTAGATCAAAGTAAGCATGTCAAGAATGGAAAGACGGACAATGGCCCTTTTTCGCTCCGAAACTCTTCCGATTGCGATTGAGACTGGCAGATACTCCATGCCATCTACTCAAGTAGATAGTACACTGTGCGACTTGTGTGACATGGGAGTAGTTGAAAAGGAGGAACATTTCCTCTTGGACTGTCCGTTATATATTGATTTGAGATATGACTTGTATTATGAATGCTCAAAGTGTATAGACAATTTTTACATGCTTAATAATGACGATAAATTCATCAATATGATGTACTGTATAGAAATCCAACATTGAAATGTATCAAATGCTTTATCTTGAACTACTTTACCAGAAAATGTTTGAATATGTTTGTATTAAATTTCCATAGTAGTAATGGTCTAATCATATTGACTGAAAAATTGCATACTTCCATTCCACACATTCGGAATTTTATAGCTCCATGAATGCAATTTTGCATAACCTGTGAGCCAGAAGTTCATCAACTCTTGCAAATTATTAACACGCTGTCGATCAAGAAATTAATTAATTGGTTCCCATCCAAATTCTGATAGGAGAGCAGATTTTGGAAAACTCATATTCGTTTTCAAAATAATTTTTCCAGCTTGGTACTGCAAACTTTCAATGTTTTGAGCACCTGAAATTGCGGAAGGGAACCATACGGTGCAACCTTGTGCAATAGAAGGGTGCATAATAGAGGTCCAGAATGAGTCTCCAAAACGAAATTTCGTGTCATATAATTTAGTGTTTTCTTGACATTTTCCTTTATGAATGTTTCTATATGATAAGTTAATTTTAGGGAACATGAAAAGTACACCCAATATACATATAAACATTTGTTTCTTCTATTTGATAATCTCCAAGATCTCATCGGGTATGTTTATCAACCTTCTTGTCTATTACCGTTACCTTTGACTTTCTGGAATTAAATCATAGGTTCTACTTACTTGCAAACAACTTAGCTGTAATATTTAGAAGAGTTTGCACTTCCTGCTCCGATTTGCCTATTAAGACAATATCGTCGGCAAAGAGGAGACAGTTTATAATATCAGAGGTTAAATTAAGCCCTAATTTCTGTTCTGATAGCATACTGATTAAATAGTTCTTCAAAACAGAGAAAAGAGTTGGAGACAGGACACATCCCTGTTTTAGCCCAAATTCTTGGTCAAGCCATTCAGATTCAAAATCTCCAAAGAGAACTTTGTTATTGACGTTACTATAAAGAGAGCTTAAAAGATTCCAACATTTACCCTGAATACCATTTTACCACAATAGGTAAAATACACCAACCGCCAAACTCTGTCAAAAGCTTTAGAATGGTCTAAAAATACTTTTCTCACATAACCGTAGTGTAGAATAGCATAGTGAGTATTTCTATTAATTGTCATGAGGTTTGTACATACATTCAGAGCATGCACGTTCCAAGTTTTTGTCTGTATATTTGTTGGTTTGTCCAATTTATTGAGTTGATTTTGTCGGCTTGTACCCGTACTAATGTTTGTTTACATACATTGTTTACGAACAACAAGACAGCGTTATATGACCGTAATACGACGATTGAGCGAACACGAACACATTCGAGCTATTTTGGAAGTTGCAAGCTGGTCTCGCCGAAAAAAACTGTTGCTAGAGGTTTTGGTATATGCCCATACCTTACTGGATCCTTTTGAACGTTTTCAATTCGGTTATTTCGAATCATGTCAATTCCGACCACGTTCCGTCTTTTTCGTGTCTTGACTTCTGAACAAATCGGCAGGCGACTTCCGGTGTTTACGCTATTACTGTGACAACGTCAGCATATTATAGTCGTAGATGCGGTAGATTATAAGTAATTGTAATATGGAGACGCCAAGGAGACCGCTGAATAAATACTGGTGTTCGGTACCTCACTGTCTGTGTGATATCGGAAATATCTACATAAAGGCAGATCGTTTTCATTTGATACTGACAACCGCAAATAAAGAAAGAAAGCTTTAATTTTAAAGAAGTATTTGTCTCTGCATTTGAAGTCTTTGATACAAATAAAATAATTTAATTGATATCTGTTTTTTACAGAAAATGTTAAGATTTTTGTAAGTTGAGGATCGAACGTTAAAACGGCACATAATGATTGGAGTTTTTGTTGTGTATATTGACACCGGAAGTTCAATGCATAATATTCCAACGAAATCACGTGATCTGGCGGACGAAAATAACAAATTTTTGACAGAATGGAAATGATTCGAAACAACCGAATTGTCTGGTAACACTCGGGATGGTCATTTGTTCGGACGATCATACGTAACGTCACTTCCTATAAATCATTAAGTTAGGTTGTTGTACATAAGAAAATCGTCTCCATATTTTTCTTCAAGTATACTATTTGCTTACATTTTAAAAGGATGTATACCTGGTTGGAATATACTCAGTGTACAATAACTTATCTAGAATATCAACAAACAGGCATGGACACATGTTCTTGAATACATGTACCCATTGTAATTAGTTCATTAATTAATTATTTATGCATATCATATTATTCTCCTAGATATACCCTGACGTGTTTTAAATATACACAAAGTTCCGGATTAATTACCTGTGATAGACATTGACCTTTTTACTTCCTTCTTCCTTCAACTCGTCATTTAGACATCAATGGATCCAAAGTCACCTACAATAATGACTTTCTAGTGTCAATTCAGGTAAATTAATAAATGATGTAGGTCTATGGTGTTGAATACCATTTTCAACAATATTCCAGTTATATCGTGGCGGTCAGTTGTATTGGTGGAGGAAGACAGAGTACCTGGAATAAATTAATAGAAGTAATTACAATAATGTTTTAAGATAGCAAATAGAGAAATAATTAGTGTTATCTTCATTGACAAATTATTTATTTTAAAATGTATCATTTGCATTACTGGTAGAGTTCGATTGGAATAACAGTTGTATTAATCTATCAAATTGAGTAGGGCAATATTTTAGACACTGTCACCCTTACTTAAAGAAATAACCCAAGCATAAATTGTTAACATTAATAGGTATTTATTGATGGAAGGAAATGTATGAAGGAATAGAAATATAATTTCGCATATCTCCGATCACCTAATCTGTATTATATAGAATATTGCTATCAAAATTTGCTATTATGTGTAGACCGTTTCAAACTGCTGTATTGTCAAGGTCCCATCAAGTATTCTTTATTTTACTCATTGTACATATTAGATTAACAAAGATTTACCACGAGAAGTTCTTAATATAGATCTTACAAAAAGCCCCGTTGTATTACCTGTAATGGAATTTGATATATTTTGCTTCCTTTTTCATTCAACTCGTCATTTAGTCATCAATGAGAACATATTCACCTACAATATTGCACCCGGAGAGAACTACCGACACTGAGCAATCAACTGGTCAACTTTATCACTTGCGGCTGCGAGTCGAGAGCTCTAATTAAAACTTTTAATATTGTTTTGTAGATAGATATGGCAACATCACCTAATCTACTATGTGGACTATGCGAGGCTCAACATATCACAACATATGCAGATCTATGGTGTCCCGAATGTGACGAGGGTCTATGCTACGACTGTGAACATAATGTTCATAGAATTTCAAAGGTTAATCACGGTTCTATCTCTATAGAAAATTACCATAAATTGCCGTCATCTTTTTCAGAAAGTGGTAATCACTGTGAATGTCACGATTTCATGAAATGTACACTTTTTTGTCAACACCATGACAAACCTTGCTGTGCAGATTGTATTTCTACAAACCACAAAGATTGTGTTGGGCTTTTGTCTATCCGTGAAATAATTAGAATATCCAAGCCATCAACATTGATTGAGAACATTGAAAAGCATTTAAATGGTTTCAATAACAATGTAGATTGGATAACGAAGACCCAACAACAAAATCTGTCGGAAATTCTACAACAACGACAGATGTTTCAAGACCAAATTAAACAGATGCGTGTTAAAATAAACTTACACTTAGATACACTAGAACAGAATATTCTACAAGAACTGGATGATACAGAAGACAAGATTAAGTCAAAAATCGATAAGTTGCTAAAAACAACTTTCTAACCAATCAAAGACCGTAAAAAGGCTACAAAGTAACATTATAACTGTCAAAGAGTATGCATCAGACATACAAATGTTCCTCGGGGGTAAGGCCATTGAGGAAGAGTTAAAGAAGGAGGAGGAGTACCTAAAGGCATTATCTGATGATGGACAGCTTAACTTAAGATACAAAATTAATACAAAGATACAGGAAATATTGTCCACTATAAGAACGTTTGGATCCGTATCTATGGAAACAAGTCTTCCATCAGGTGTTGCCAAGACAACGAAGGCTAAACAGGAACAACGTATGTCTGTTATACAGCTTCCATCTGTAAAGTCAATCAATGATATTAAGCTTACTTTACATACTAAGTTTGATATTAAAAAAAGAAATGGAGACATGTCTATAACAGGATGCATCGTTTGTCCAAATAGTAAAATGATATTTGTAGACTATTATTACAAAAATCAACGACTCGTTATCCTTAATGGGGACGGTACATTAGACAAGGAAATAACATGTTCACTCGGTAGAACCGCCGACGTTACACTCATAGATGATACAACTGTCGCCGTATCAACATCAAACGGAATAGAGATAATAAACCTCGACTCTGGAAAAACAGAAAGATGTATTATGACTAGTTTACTATGTCATGGAATAACACATCACAATGGAGTATTATTATGGTGTGAGAAACGGAGAGGTATACTAATGATGAGATTATCTCACGATAGCTTTCCCACTTTAGTTAAACAAATTAGCTGCTTGCTGCAATATTCCTATATAGCAACAAACGGGGACAAAATATATCAACCAAACTATAAAACTGATACCGTCACATGCTACACGATGAAATGGGAAACGTTGTGGGAATATAAAGACGTGTCAGTGCTGAATAAACCACGGGGTGTAACCGTCGATAATAATTCTAACGTTTACGTGACTTCGTTTACCTCTCACAATGTCGTGGTGATAGAACCAGATGGTAGAAAAGGACGACAACTTGTTAGTACAGATGATGGATTGGAATTTCCGTATGCAATATATTTTGACAAAGCTAAAAACAGTTTGTTGGTTACTACCTGGAGTGGACCGGCTTTCCTGTATCATATGCGCTAAATATTATTTTAGCATTAGAGATGAAATACATTTGTATATAATAGTTACCAGAAAATATATTGATATCTGGTAAATATGTCATTATAATAATTCTTCAATCCTGCAATGGCTCGTGCTTGTCAATGCTTTCTGGACCAGAATCATATCCGTGTTCTTTCTTTGCCAGCATAATCAACGGATCTGTCACAAATTGAACATTTATGAGCTGAACTCGGTAGACGTGTTCGCCATCGTCAACACTCACCGGAAACACTACAGGAGCTGCGTGACGCATTTGTCACGAGTGAAACAACACCCCACAAGCCTTTATCCAACGATGGAATGGTTCTATGCGTCGGAGATGCGAAGCTGTCGTTGCTGCGTGAGATGGTCACACACGTTACTGAACTCCGACAACCTTCATTCGGCATGACAATTTCTGTCTGTCCATCATTTGTACTGATAATGTTATTGCTTTATTTGTTCTGCCCATAAGAATCTAAATTGTGCAATTTTTGTCGAATTTTGTTTCTCTATGTAAAACAATATTGAGCATCAAACCCTTGTAACGTTTCTTTTGTTCACTAGTATATTACGGGTGTGTAGATCGTGTAAAATACTTTCCATTTCTTGGTCACATGTCTTGAACGGCAGAAGAACAATGGTTAATTCGTGCAAACGTATTTAACATATTGATGTCATATGAATCTAGAACTACTTTGTAAAAATTCAATCGGTAAGGATTAAAATAAAATTTTAAAAAACCCCAAAAAAATAACACATTTTCGAAAAGGTTCCGAATCCCAACTAAACTTCATTCATATAGTGGCTTTTCATGAAAACGAAAGTAAGCTAGCACAATCCTGAAAACGGAAGTAAGCTAGCACAATCCTGAAAACGAAAGTAAGCTAGCACAATCTTGAAAACGAAAGTAAGCTAGCACAATCATGAAAACGAAAGTAAGCTAGCACAATCATGAAAACGAAAGTAAGCTAGCACAATCTTGAAAACGAAAGTAAGCTAGCACAATCCTGAAAACGAAAGTAAGCTAGCACAATCCCTTATATACACGATATCCTTTCACTAAAATATCACACTGTCGGCACAAATCCAAAATTAAATATCAAAATCTTAGAGGGTGGCTCAATGAGTTAGGTCGTTGGATCTAACAACACATACAAGCATATCACCAATACGGCGTGGGTTCGCGCCCAGCTTTGTAAATTACAAAAACGGGTGCACTTGACTCGCAGCCGCAAGTGATAAAGCTTACCAGTTGCTTGCCCAGGGTCGGTGGTTCTCTCCGGGTACTCCAGCGCCCTCCACCACTAAAGCTGGTCGCCGTGATATAGCAAAAATATTGCTGAAAGTGGGTTTAAACACCAAAATTTCAAATTCAAATTCAAAATCTTAGAAAATGTCAAAATTGATATCCTAACACACAAATACATGACCGCTTCCTTTCCTGGTTTGGTATAGACTAGAAAACTCAAGACATGTACAACCAAACCTGCCTTAAAGGACACCTCTATATAACAAAGCACTGTCTATTAAGGGAAGCCTGATTTTTCCCATTAATGAATAGTGCATATAATTTCAACCTGTATATAAAGGGCACCTGCTCCCTTGAGTGCCCTTTATACACAGGTTTGACTGTATATTTCATTTTCTCATATTATATGAAAGCTCTAATTCTGAGAGTTTGAAGATACCAAAGGGGTAATGGACGTCCGTGGTCATGATCGTATTATAGTTGGATCTACAAATACCTATGCAATCAGTGCCTATCACCCATGATGTGAATTAGAATCCCGCTCATGGCGAGGTGTACTCGATACAACATTATGTGATACAGTTTGGTAGTGACTGTCAGACGTTTTCTCCGGGCACTCCGGTTTCCACCATCAATATACTAACCGGAAGTAAATTACCGATCTAGCAGAAATATTGTTGACAGGGTCGTTAAATACCATAACCCTAATCCAAAGGGGAGACAACTATAGGTGTCCCACTGGTAACAAAGTATAGGTGTCCTACTGGTAACAAAGCATAGGTGTCCTACTGGTAACAAAGTATAGGTGTTCTACTGGTAACAAAGCATAGGTGTCCCACTGGTAACAAAGTATAGGTGTCCTACTGGTAACAAAGCATAGGTGTCCTACTGGTAACAAAGCATAGGTGTCCTACTGGTAACAAAGTATAGGTGTCCTACTGGTAACAAAGTATAGGTGTCCCACTGGTGACAAAGTATAGGTGTCCTACTGGTGACAAAGTATAGGTGTCCTACTGGTAACAAAGTATAGGTGTCCTACTGGTAACAAAGTATAGGTGTCCTACTGGTAACAAAGTATAGGTGTCCCACTGGTAACAAAGTATAGGTGTCCTACTGGTAACAAAGCATAGGTGACAAAGTATAGAGGTGACATAGGTTCACAAGTATAGGTGTCCCACTGGTGACAAAGCACAAAGGTGACATAGGTTCACAAGTATAGGTGTCCCACTGGTAACAAAGCATAGAGGTGACATAGGTTCACAAGTATAGGTGTCCTACTGGTAACAAAGCATAGAGGTGACATAGGTTCACAAGTATAGGTGTCCCACTGGTAACAAAGCATAGAGGTGACATAGGTTCACAAGTATAGGTGTCCCACTGGTAACAAAGCATAGAGGTGACATAGGTTCACAAGTATAGGTGTCCCACTGGTAACAAAGCACAGAGGTAACATAGGTTCACAAGTATAGGTGTCCCACTGGTAGCAAAGCATAGAGGTGACATAGGTTCACAAGTATAGGTGTCCCACTGGTAACAAAGCACAGAGGTGACATAGGTTCACAAGTATAGGTGTCCCACTGGTGACAAAGCACAGAGGTGACATAGGTTCACAAGTATAGGTGTCCCACTGGTAACAAAGCATAGAGGTGACATAGGTTCACAAGTATAGGTGTCCCACTGGTAACAAAGCATAGAGGTG
>MJUT01058894.1:1684174-1710288 GCA_002080005.1 Gigantidas platifrons | reverse complement strand
GACAATGACATAATATGACTGTCAACTACAACTTAAGTTATCACACAGAGAACATTCTGTCTACAGACTGACAATGACATAATATGACTGCAAATTTTTTACCGCAAATGTCAGAACAATTCCATAATAGAATCAGAAAAATCCCAGAAACAGAGGCAAAATATATCCCCCTAACAAACATATAAATGATATCTTTCCTGTCTTGGGGGTCCGGATGGCTCAATGAGTAGGTAGATGGATTACCTAACAACTCATACAAGCCTACGGCGTGGGGTCAGGCACGGCTTTATAAATTACAAAAAAAAGAGTGCACTCGACTCGAAGCCGCAAGTGATAAAGTTTACCAGTTGCTTGTCCATAGTGGGTGGTTCTCTCCGGCTTCTTCCACCACTAAAACTGGTCGCCATGATATAGCTGAAATATTGCTGAAAGTGGCATTAAACACCAAAAATCAAATCAAATCCTGTCTTGGTATAGGTACTTCAATAAAAATTGGCAGGTTTAAAATACCTTCTTAGTAAAATTATGAAGTAATGACAGTGTCCTCCACATTCAAGTAAAATATCAACCCTGGCATATAATTGAGTGACAAGGTGAGATAGAAAACCAGTAGAATACACATGATCTACAATTAAATATAATTAAACTTCAGACAATAGTGGGGCAGTCGTGGTCGTGAAAATATGGTAGTTGGATTTACAACTACCCATGCAATCAGTGCTTATCACCACTATAGTTGTGAGTTCGAATCCCGCTCGTGGTGAGGTGTACTTGATACAACTTTATGCTATAAAGTTTGTCACTGACTTACGGCAGGTCGGTGGTTTTCTCCGGGTACTCCGGTTTCCTCCACCAATAAAACTGATCACCACGATATAAGTTATTTAATAGAATGACTAAAACAAGCAAGTCTATAAATAGAATAATCTCATTTATTACAATATCTCAATGTATTATACTTGTTCATGTAACATTGTTTTCATTCTAAGGCTGACTATTTCACTTGATGAGTCATCATCATGAGCACAAACATGATTCTAGTGACTTCATAAACCATGTCTTACTGTTTGAGGACAATCTTTTGATATATATTATATATAAAATGTAGATGTACAAATGTATGAAATCAGTTTGGTCTATATTCCTTTGATGTCTATTGCATAACCTATGCAATGTTTGCTATAAAAACATTTGATGTCAGTGTATTGCCCTTTGATGTTCACAGAAAAACCCTTTGATGTTATGGCAATGCATTGACCTTTGATGTTTATAGATAAAACTTTGATCTTAGTGTATTGCCCTTTGGAGCCCATAGAAAAACCTTTAATGTCAGTGTATTGTAAATTATTGGTTGATGTCAGTGTATTGTTCATTGATGTCCATAGAAAAAAACCTTAATACATTGTCCTTTGATCTATAGAAAAACCTTTGATGTCATTGTAAAACATCTACAATGTTTGTTATAAAAACTTTTGATGTTAGTGTATTGCCCTTTGATGTCTATAGTAAAACATGTACAATGTTTGTTATAAAAACTTTGATGTTAGTGTATTGCCCTTTGATGTCTATTGTAAAACATCAACAATGTTTGTTATAAAAACCTTTGATGTTAGTGTATTGCCCTTTGATGTCTATTGTAAAACATCAACAATGTTTGTTATAAAAGCCTTTGATGTTAGTGTATTTCCCTTTGATGTCTATTGTAAAACATCAACAATGTTTGTTATAAAAACCTTTGATGTTAGTGTATTGCCCTTTGATGTCTATTATAAAACATCAACAATGTTTGCTATAAAAACCTTTGATGTTAGTGTATTGCCCTTTCATAGCATATAACAGCACTATCTGGATGCTACTGAATGGCAAGAGTTATCTGAGCCTGAAAATGAGGTAGAATTATCATCGCTATGGTGATCTGGTGAATACTCTATATTTCCATGGTTACTTGAAGATTCAGTTTCTCTCTCAGAATTATTACAATTATTACTGAAGTGAGTGTCTACAGTTGACGTATCACTGATATCACTTTTTCCTGTTGGTGAACCCTCTCTCCAGTTTTGTGAATGAGCATGTTTTTCTCTGTGATCTTTGAAGAGTTTATTTATATCGTAGCCTTCGAGTATTTTCAGTAAACGTCCTGATCCATGATCTATCGATTCTGTACACGATCGTAATCGTTCTCTGTGATGGGTTGTCATCATGTCGTACGTCAGATCACGGATGGTTTTACACAACTGAATGCACGATGACACTATATTCATACATGCACCTAAAAGTAGAAACAAAAGTTTGGTTACTATAGTTACAGGTGATTTTTTTTTCTTCTTTGTTTTACAATTCTCTTAGATTTTAAGTATACATTAGTATTGTTTGAAAATAGACCTTTTACACATTCCAGATTTTATTTAAAAATTATATTTTTATACCTTTTTTCATAAGAGCTATTTCACCTTATGACGGGAAAATGGTACACGGTCTAGTATTGAATGGAAAAAAAATTTGAGCTTTAATTATTTTCTCAGAATTTGTAGATATTTGAACCTTTTAAAAAAAAAGATAATTGTATAGCAAATATAAAATTCACAAGTTGCAACAACATTAAAATTTTAAACAGCTGATGGAAAAATTTATGTTATTTTCATTGAACTTTACATGAAAAGGAACTCTTAAAGGGAAATAACTACTACAAAATATATAATTTTAACAAAGTCAGAAAGAAGCAAATGGAAACATATAGCAAAAAGTTTTACTAAGTAATTAAGGATGTCAATTTTCTTCAATGACCAAGTCGTGAGTTCGAATCCCGTTCATGGCGAGGTGTACTTGATACACCATTGTGCGATAAAGTTTGTCAGTGACTTGCAACAGGTCAGCAATTTTCTCCGGGTATCCCTTATCCTCAACGACCAAGACTTTTTAATTGACTGTGTAATATTTTCAGACAGATAATATAACTATCAATTTTGGCTGAATATCCATTTTGTTATAGAGGTTAGTGGTTTTGGTGGTTAACACCACTTTCAACAATATTTCAGCTATATGGTGGCATTCAGTTTTATTGGTGGATAAAACTGGAGTACCAGGGAAAAAACTGACAAACTCTATCATATAATGTTGTATCGAGTAAACACTCCAATGAGTGGGATTCGAACTCACAACTCTAGTTGTAAATCCAACTACCATATGATCATGACTATGACTGTCCCTCTGAGCATTGATGATTGAGTTGGAAGAGAAATAATTTAAAAAAATTCTTTTACAATTTATTCCGACAACAAATACAAAATCATTTTTCTCCTGTTTATATCTTACTGTTTCAATTTCTATTAAACGATTACTAATCCTCATTTTACTCAATTTAATTAAATTAGATGTTGGATGTTTTTAATAGCTCAAGATTTGGTAGACTGGATGTTGATTGGTCAGTTGAAAATATGAGCCCTGATCATGTACATGTATACATGATGTTGTTAGATGTTGATGTGTAGCTAACTAACAAACAATCATACATACAACCAACTTGAGTGAGTGAGTGATTATTGTATAATGTCAACTCAGCAATTTTGCAGCTATATCATGGCGAAAACAAGTTAATTTTCATTGAGGTGATGATGAACTATCTCACTGGAACAAAAGTCTGCGGGTAGACATGTCGCTTCACTCGAACACATTATTCTGATTCCAAAGCAACAAATACCAATTTTTATAGTCTTTGGTTTAACCCGACCGGGGCTTGAACCCACGGTCTAGCACACTCAAGGCGAGCCTGCTAACTATTACGTCACCGATGCGGTTCATTCAACTTGAATTTTTAGACTGTATTTTGCATAATTGTTTTCTGTCTTGCATTTTGTTTTTTAAAGTAATAAATTTAAATAGGGCTCAGTTACAGTATGTTAGTGTTGACAAGGAAAGTAGACAGTCATTTATATATATAAGTGAGTGATTGTTGTTTAACACCAACTTGGCAATTTTTCAGCTATATCAATGAAATGATGATGAGGTCTGCATTAATGTACTAGACCAACATACTTATTTGGATTTTCATAGTACTAGCTCACTGAAACAACAGTTTGCGGAAAGACATGTCGCCTCACACATTATTCTAATTCTGAACCAACCAGTCTTTGCTCTTTCTCCGTAATGCTGATTGAAAAACAACAAATACAAATGTTATAGTCTTTGGTTTTACCCAATCGCAGCTCAAACCCACGATATATCCCTCTCGAGCACAACAACTATTACACCACCAATGCGGTTCATTTATTTGTGTGTATCGATGTTCAGGACTAACATTTAAATCAGTTCTGATGGTGTTGTGTATTTTTTTTTTATTATCACAGCTATTCCCCATAATGGTCAACAAATGTAATTTAGAACTATACATTTTATTTCTATTAAATTACCCAGAATTTTTCTCTGAATCTCTTTAGCTTGTACTGTCAGTACACCCTCTGCTCCTATAAAGTCTTTCTCTGTTGCAAAGGAAACTAATGCTTGGGATGATGCTAGCACAGGCTCACAGAATACCATAACTCGTGCATGGTGGGTCAAGTTTGGGGACGATTTGTATGATTTTATACTTGCAATCAAGCACCCCGCTGCACAAGTAACACTTTTAACACTGAGTTTGAATTGATCCTCAACACCTTCATCATTTACACTATGTCCTGCTTTACGGCAAATGTCTGTTATCACAGAAATATGCTTTGATATATTTGAACATAAATCTATTATAATCTGAGGTGAAAGGTCGTCAGCACGTGTTCGTTTTAACCTAGAACAGCTTAGTTTGATTTCTAACCCCGAGTAACATACTGAATATTTATCAACAAGTCCATTTTCAGCTTCAGAACAGTTTGAAAAATTAACTGATATTATATATGCAATATGGCTAGTAATTTCTATAAATTGATTGACGACAGATGAGAGTTCCTGCAGTGTTGTAGAAATATCAATCCATTTGGTGGATATCATATGTACATGCGATACGAGATTTTGTGAAAGCGTAGACATATTTTTCATGGTGGAAATGATTTGATCTCTTAGTTCATTGGTTTGTATGGCTACAATTGTGTCTGTCCACACTGGCTTAACACTACAAGACAACAATAACATGTCTGCTACTGCTTGCATTTTGTTTGTGCAGACCTCACAAACACTTGACAAACTTCTTGAACAACTTGCATTCATTGCACGACGTGCTATTGCTGCATTTTGTTGAATATGATGCTTCTTTCATTGGCCTGGGTTTGGTAAACCGCGAATATCTGACTCTAATTAGTCTAAATGTTTTGTTTTGAGCAAATACAAAACAATCGTTTTTCGTTTTGCATTCTTTGAACATGAAATACAATTTGTTCATAACATTTCATTGTATGTGAGTGCTAAAATTAACTGCAGGCTTCATTGACCATATTGGTTCAAGTAAAAACAACAGCTATCCTTGTTTAACCCATTCTTCTTGAAAAGTGGGCGTGGTCAAGTTAAAATTGAGGAAGCGGTAAAGATAACGCTGTAAACGAGACAGAGCGAGATGTGACAAATTACTCCATAAAACCGCTTTCAAAATAGTGCACTTAATTTATGAAATAATTACAAAAATGATATTTCAACTTTAGTTATCATTCTGTGTCAAAACTTATGAATCCTCGGATTCTAATATTGAAAAAGTCTTTACAAAAGGTACTTGCCAGAAAATGGAGTTGCCCATTAATATTTTTTAATGTCACGTGTTTCCGTCATGCTCGATGAAAATCTACTTCCGGCAAAAGGGAAATTCGAAGGTTTTGGGGATATTTTGCTTTAAATGTTACATATTCTAGTGTTTTAAACTCATTGATTGTGACTGTGCATCTCCATGTAAGTCAAGGTTAGCCAATTTTATATTTCTACTGAGCGGAAGTAATGTTTTGCACGTCCTTTTCCGCTTTTCTATCTCGACTTCCGCTTGGCTTTTGTTGACATTGGACCACGCTTAATTTCGCACAGTTCATTGTCTATTCTGTGTTTATTTCAATAAAAGACATCAATTGCATCTAATAATTACAATAAACATACGTTTATGTATTGCTCCATTCCTTCCAAGTCTGACAATGACTAGTCCACACTCCGTAAAATAAAATAATGGGAATAGTCGATTGGGATAATATTGTACTTTGTAGGGTTAGATCTTAGATTATGTCTGAATGGGTTATTGTAGTAGAATTCTAGACACTTCGGCACCAAGACAATTCGGAACCTCAAAAAGACAAATTGGCACTTGTGTTTTTTTTCTTTGATTTTACGTACATAACTTCCAATAGCCTTGAACCAATTCCAAATTTTCTAATCCACGTTTAGTCTTGTTAATGTTAATGTTTGCCTTCTATAATATTATGGTAAGAACTGTGATTTTCATGTTTTGTAATCCTTTTTTCTGTATTTTATCATTTAATAATTGTGCTTAAGGATTTATACCCCCTTTTCACTCCAATGTTAACCCTATGGAAAAACCCCGTTTAAATTACTGCATTGAGTCTGTTGTTTATGGAATTTAAGAGAGTTAATAATGGCTTCTTTCAAAGAATATCTAAATCAATTATGTTTTGATTGCATTTAAATGATCATTGATGTTTTGTTTTGTTTTTTTTCTTTTTTTTTAACTTTCTTTGATTTTATTTTAAAAAAGCTAATCACGTTTGTTTGAAAGAAAATGTGGTGCCGATTTGTCTTGATACCGAACTGTCTTGTTACCATTGTAGTATTACTAGGGCTATGCCAGTTTATTGTTTAAAGCACTTTTCAACAATATATCGATTATATAGTGATGGTCAGTTTTCTTACTGCTGCAAGTAATTTTCAACCTTTTAGTTTGATCACATAGCAGGTGACACGATTTACCACACACTTCATGTAATTTGTTGCTATGACGTTTTATTTTAATTATTTGCATGTAAAATGGTATAGTAAAGCTTTTTTATGACTATTTAACGTCAAAAGTTAAGAAATATAACCTATTAATTAGCTCGAAATATGGTGCTCTGTGTTTTCCGTTGTAGTTACATGTACCACACACTTCATGTAATTTGTTGCTATAAGTATTTACTCTTAGAAAGCATAATATTTTGAGTAAAATAATGCGTAAAAGTTGATAAAACGTTAAAAACAAGAAGTGTGTGGTAAATCGTGCGGTCGTTTCATGTGCACTGCACTAGTGCCATGAGTTGGATTAGAACTTGCAACTTTTGTGATGATGTGTAAATCCAACTACTACTTATGGACATGATGAATTATTGTTAGATAAAAATAATAAAAAAATGTAACAAGTTTTACGAATCGCAATATATATTTCAGGTAGAAATATCTGAACATAGAGAAAAAATGAAATTTCAACAGCATTACTGCCCTCGTAAAACCGTCATTGTCATATACTGCTTCACAACTCATTTTGTCAGAGACTGTTTCAATAAAGTCAGTGAGGGAAAAAAGAAAATGCTTCCAAATGCAAAATCCACTGAAAATGTGAAATCATCTGTTTAGTTTTTTTTTGTGACACCTTTGACTAAAAATATCTTTGGATGCAGGATTACCCATACATAAATCTTTACAATATTTTGTTAAAAAAACAAAACTGACTGTTAAGAGCTACAGAAGTAACAAGGTGTTTAAGCCATAATATTGTCCTCTGAAAATGTGTCCGATTGTATCTTTTTCAAATGAAAAATCCCCAACAGACCAAAAGAAGTCACCTCTGCACTTTATTCCGTCCTCTGACTTTTATAGAAAACAATTGCAAAAGAGGACAATATTCACGGCGGACACTATTTAATCCTATATTTATGTTGTAAACCACTTCGTCTGCATTTTTCAAACGGACTATATAAACTATACCCAGTGATGAATTTTGCTGGAAAGTTATCATTTTGAGTAAAACTGGTGCAGGAAACCAGTTGTAGTGAAATTGATGTAGACTGGAGGTATCCTCTGAACATCTCATAGTTTACTATGTATAAAGTTGTATGTAACATTATGTTATTCTTTAATACCAATTTTACGGTACATTGGCATATTATTTTTCAGAGAGTTTTCCATGAATAACATAAATACTATTGATGTCAGAAAACAGAAGAATTGAGGTTTCAGGTAAGGCAGGATAGAGATTGTGTCTGTAAACTCTTCATCATTCTGGAGTTCTTGCCCTTAATTATGGGTAAAATGATGATTTTGTTGGTTTCTCAATGTTATCCAGTGAGGATTTTAAATTTATATTAGGAGATTTCTGCTATTTGGCTTGGTCTGATGGGTTGTTTTTTTTAAAACAAATACATTTAAAGGAGTAGACCCATGAAGGGGTGAAAACGGCCCACTTTCAAATTTTTATTAAATCATGACAGTCAGTTTAATAAGGAAATAACCGATGTGAAAACAGCTTCAGAAAGCAATATTTGAACAATTTCTTCATTTTGGGGCAAAAAATGTATTTTTTTAGCAAAAATCCCTGATTTCTGGAAATTAATTCTTGGCACTTGATTATATTTGTATAGTATACATTTGTAATGCAGAATTATTGTAAACTACATTAACTATAATATTCATTCACTTTTTTTATTGAAAAGTTTCTCTTTTTTAGCTTTTTGGGGTCAAAAAAGGTAAAATTTTAACAAAAATCTATGATTTCCGGAAATTAATTCTCAACACACGCTTTTATTTGTATAGCATACACTTTTTATGAAGATTTATTGTAAACAATATAATTATGATATTTTTAATTTCTGTATTGAACATTTTCTGTTTTTTAGCTTTTTTTGGGGGGGAAAAAGGTAAAATTGTAACAAAAATATCTGATTTCTGGAAATTAATTCTAAACACAAGCTTTTACCTTTATAGTATACATTTTTTATGAAGATTTATTGTAAACAATATAACTATGATATTTTTATATTTTTTTATTGATTTTTTTTTCTCTCTTTTGTGGCTTTTTGGGACAAAAAAGGGTAAAATTTTAACAAAAATCGACGATTTCTGGAAATTAATTCTCAACAAAAGCTTATATTTGCATATTATACATTTTTAATCAAGATTTATAACATCCCTTTCAAGTGATATTAAGGTACAGTTACATACTTTTATGACCAGATATAACAGTCAATATGATTGAAAGTGTTAAATACAAAACATTTATTCTTTAACAACACTTCCCTCACTATAAGATTCGTCAATAGGTTGTGGTACAACATTGGCATCTTCTAGTTGGTATTATAATTTCATTTTGAAGAAAAATAGAAAATCGAGCTTGTGATGACACAACTATATTAGCTTATGTCCCGGTTTTTTACATACGAAACAAAGGAATGGCTTTTTGATGTGCATGGTATTTGAAGAGAAATGGATGGAGGACTCGACAGACTACATGAAGATTT
This sequence comes from Gigantidas platifrons, assembly GCA_002080005.1. Classification (NCBI taxonomy): domain Eukaryota; kingdom Metazoa; phylum Mollusca; class Bivalvia; order Mytilida; family Modiolidae; genus Gigantidas; species Gigantidas platifrons. The sequence continues at coordinate 1,700,887 of MJUT01058894.1, read as the reverse complement.
GCGTTTTGGTGTTGAAACATAATCTTCGTCCCCAGATCGGTCACGTTTGAATAGAGTATTTTGTGTATTATTATGTACATAGTAATTGTGTCTACATTTGTTACATAATGTGTCATCAGATTTTGCCGAAAGCATAAAATATTTTTCCAAATATTTTGATACAGATTTTGTTATTTTCCTCCGGTCACGTTTCTTTGTCCTTTTATTACAAAGTACGCATGGGAAGCTTTTTGGACCTTTTCCGGGAATTCTCTAAATAAATAAAAAACATGTGTTCAAGCACGACTTATATTTAAAGATTACTTTAATAAAAACTATAGAAATTGTTACCATAAAACACGGTATGTCCCTCCCATTTACTATAATACACTAAATTAACAAAGTAATGTTCACTCAGGCAAAAAATGTAAGTCAACATGACATCTGTTGAACTACTTGAATACACAATATCAATCCACTATCATTGCCATTCTTGACGACTGGGAGAGGGAATCACCCTACCAGACCATCCCCCACACCACCCTTTCCAGAAACCTGCAGACGGCCCTGGAATTAATACATCTTTTACTTTCTCTATGGAGATTTAATATTACGTAGGTGCCATCTTTGTTTCTACATTCACTAGAGAAGCAGACTTTTTTTTCAAACATTAGTTGACGATGAAACCATCTCCATGCGTTGGCAGTCAACTTGCATATGCTAGCTGTGGATAAATGTGAAACGTGCGCACATGCATCCCAGACATGCGTGCATACGACTCTTCCCCTTCTTTTTTAAGAAGAAAAAAATACGAGAATGAAATAAAAAAAAACTGTCCACATTAAGAGACCAGAGCAGACATGTAGTGTACATTGTTTCAATATGTATTCTGACGATGGTCCTGGTTTGATAATTTTGTCATTTGGGAGCCGCAATTGGATTACAGAGTCATACTATTTTATATATACATGTACTAGCTATAGGTTTACAATAAAAAAAAATGTGTCGTACTTCACATTATATAGAAGCTTAATTATGCTAAAGGAAATCTCCAACATGTTTAGTTAATTTTAGTTACGAATTTCATTTTAATCGTTGGACCGCAGAAAACGTTGGCTCAAATCCACGTAATATGTAACTGCAATTTTCTAAATTTCGAAGTGGCCGCATTCGTCGATCAAAATAAATTTGAGTGACAATGATTTAATATTAAAATAACTTTATTTTTAGCACTTTTTTATTTTGATCGACGCATGCGGCCACATCAAATTTTTATAAAATAGCTAGAAATTTTGACAAAAGCGGTCCGTTTTCGGCTTTCCGGGTGTTATAATTCCGGAATACTGCATCAAATTATATAATTTGATCATACTCGATAAACTTCAATACCAGAAGGAAACTTTTGAGAGTAAAGCACGTTTCTGCGTTCATTTTGAAAAAAATGTCATTTTACAGTGCCGATATCGACCATTCGTGGCTTTTGTCCTTTGTGGGTTTTGTAAAAATAGAGGGAGGGGAGAGTGCAAATCGCATAAAAATTGATAAAGAAGCAATGTTTTCAGTAAAACAGATAGTGATCGGTCATAATGATGATACGAAAGATAATTTCTGATTGTCCTAGATGAAATATTTGGCTTCACTACTAGTGCATTCATTTCCTGGTTTTTGAATTTTCAAATTAGTTTTAAGTGGATAAAATACTGGTCAAATTTGTATCAAAATGTCCTTGAGTGGTCCTTTTCCAAAGTTAAAGTTAGTGTCCGTTGACCCAGTCAACTTTCCAAAATGACCCTTGCATAGTAACATACAGTGGAACCTGTTCAATCCGACACCTGAGTTTTCCTGACATCCTCATATTCCTGTGACATCCGACAAAAATTTATGGTCCAAAAGTATTTCTGTTAACTGAAACAAAACCTGAGTATTCCAACATCCTGTACAATCCAACACCTTTCCATGATCCTTTGGTGTGTCGGATTAGACAAGTTTCAACTTTATATTCTTTATCATGTTTTTTTTAAATTTTCAATTACGGTAGTATATTTCACATCTGGAAGTGTGCTAGAAAGATAAATCGGGGGGGGGGGGGTGGATTCTGACTTAGATGCCAATAGGAGTGATCACAAAGCTCATATTTCTCAATGAAAAACTCAAAACAAGGTGCAAAACTTTTAAGAGTCCCTGAGGTCTTTAAAATCTCCACAATAATACAGCCATTTTATTAATAAATATTTTTAATTATCATTTTAAATTTTAGATCGAGAAGTTTTGGTTTTGCCTCCCCTAGACAGGGAGATTGTTATCCAAGAGTCTAAGTCAGGTCCAAGAAATCTACACAGGATGTCCTTGGTTGACCTGGGTAAACGATTATTAGAAGCAGCCAAGCGTGGAGAGACTGATGAAGTTCGGACACTCATGTCTAATGGAGCACCATTTACAACAGACTGGGTATGTAAACATAAAGTAACCATGGTAACAAAACCATCAACAACCAAATAGTGCAACATAAAGTAACCATGGTAGCAAAACAATCAGCAACCAAATGGAGCTACAGTGTACCTATGCAATAGACTGGGTATGTAAACATAAAGTAACCATGGGCATGGTAACAAAGCAATCGAGAACCAAATGAAGCAACATATATACAACAGACTGGGTATGTAAGCATAAAGTAACCATGGTAACAAAACATGGAGCAACCTATGCAACAGACTGGGTATGTAAACAGAAAGTACCCATGGTAACAAAGCAATCAGGAACCAAAATGAAGCAACATATACAACAGACTGGGTATGTAAACATAAAGTAACCATGGTAATAAAGCAATCAGGAACCAAATGAAGCAACATATACAACAGACTGGGTATGTAAACAGACAAGGTTAACATTGTAACTAAACGTTACTATCAAACACTAACAGAGAACCCTTGAAAACAGGCTGGGTATATAAACACAGAGTAACCATGGTAACAAAACAATCAACAACCAAATGGAGCAATATAATTAACAGACTGGTTAAGAGCACAGCTCTAAAACAGCACTATTTACAATAAGTCTGTTCAGACTTTCCTTCACCAATAAGTAATATGGTAGTCACGATGTAGCATAATATAACCCACATTTGGGTTTGTTTATCTTTAAATCTTTAATACCAACATTGTATTTGATTTATTTCACCTTTATGACATTTCTATTCTTCATTTCAGCTTGGGACATCACCATTGCATTTTGCCACACAATATGGTCATCACGACACTGCTGAGGTTTTATTACGTGCTGGTATCAGCCGTGACGCACGAACTAAGGTTGATAGAACTCCATTACATGTAGCAGCACAAGAAGGCCATAGTGACATTGTTGAGTTACTGATTCAACATGCAGCAGACATTGATGCCAAAGACATGGTATTTATATTGAAATTTAGGTCACTGTGACCTGGATATTTTGTTTATTTTCACCAGATATTGATGCCAAAGACATGGTATTTATATTGAAATTTAGGTTACTGTGACCTGGGTATTTTGTTTACTTGTACCAGACATTGATGCCAAATTCATGGTATTTATATTGAAATTTAGGTTTCTGTGACGTGGGGGGGGGAGGGGGGTGAACTCAGGTGCTCCGAAAGTGTAAGCAGTTCCCGCTCTACTAGTGGCACCCGTTGTGTTAATCTAGTTACAAACCCATTGATAAGTCTCTGTATTAGATCAGGAACAGTAATTCTGTATAATATTTGGTTGATTGATTGATTGATGTTTAACGTCCAGCAAGCAATATTTCAGCTATATTCAGGACGAGAATAATTTAAACGCCACAGGACTCGAAAAAAGGAAATGTGATGGGTAGGGACGGATAATTTTGCCAACTCCTATGGACCTCTCATCATGAGCATAATGCTCATCATGAGCAAAATGCTCATAATGAGCTGTTACTCTGTGTTCTTTAACGTGCGAAGAGGGTGGCAATCTCTCAACATGGGAACTCGGTTTTATTTACGTCTCATCCGAAGGACGGGTTGGTTGTCAATTTATACATCCCGCACAAACGACGGAAGCCCCTTCAAGCCGAAGAAACTCTCGGTCCCATTTCTATACCTCGGAGTTCACACGGGGTTGACCCCTTTTAGAGGACTAGTGCCTCTAGGGAGGGGATTATAATATTTGGAACAGTAACTCTGTATTATATATCAGGAACAGTAAATCTGTATTATATTAGGAACAGTAACTCTGTATTGTATCAGGAACAGTAATTCTGCATTATATCATGAACATTAACTCTGTACTATATCAGGAACAGTTACACTATTATATCAGGAACAGTAACTCTGTATTATATCAGGAACAGTTACACTATTATGTCAGGAACATTAACTCTGTATTGTATCAGGAACAGTAACTCTGTATTATATCAGGAACAGTAAATCTATATTATATTAGGAACAGTAACTCTGTATTGTATCAGGAACAGTAATTCTGCATTATATCACGAACAGTAACTCTGTATTATATCAGGAACAGTAAATCTCTATTATATCAGGAACAGTTACACTATTATATCAGGAACAGTAAATCTGTATTATATCAGGAACAGTAAATCTGTATTATATCAGGAACAGTAACTCTGTATTATATCAGGAACAGTAACTCTGTATTATATTAGGAACAGTAACTCTGTATTATATCAGGAACAGTAATTCTGTATTATATTAGGAACAGTAACTCTGTATTGTATCAGGAACAGTAATTCTGCATTATATCATGAACAGTAACTCTGTATTGTATCAGGAACAGTTACACTATTATATCAGGAACAGTAACTCTGTATTATATCAGAAACAGTTACACTATTATATCAGGAACAACTACACTATTATATCAGGAACAGTAACTCTGTATTATATCAGGAACAGCTACACTATTATATCAGGAACAGTTACACTATTATATCATGAACAGTAACTCTGTATTATATCAGGAACAGCTACACTATTATATCAGGAACAGTAACTCTGTATTATATCAGGAACAGTAACTCTGTATTATATCAGAAACAGTTACACTATTATATCAGGAACAGCTACACTATTATATCATGAAGACATGAACAGTAACTCTGTATTCAGGGCTCTACAATTCATACCAACACCCACTAGTCCCTGGCTCGTAGGGAAAAAATGTTTACTCGTCAACAAAAGAATTTTACATGCCATAATTCGTACTATATATCTCCAATATGTATTTATTTGTACATATTTATTAATGAGGCAAAAGATACAGATTTGAGGAAGGGTTTTTTTCCTCGTACCAGATTGAAACATTTTTCATGTCTCAGACTTTTAGTTTTATTATAATAAACAGGACTTTCATGTTTTAACTTTTTTCCAGTGACAAATTTGGTTTTGCCAGCAATATCTTGGCCTGCTTTTCTGCAAACATAACAATACATAACGTAGTTATTGGAATCGTCAATGAACCACGAAAACTCTGACTTTGAGACATCTTGCAATTTACTATTTTCAGCTTTAGAACCTGAACCTTCATCAGTATTTTGGCTTGATACTTCCGTCAATGTTGCACCAGGCAGGCCAGTTTCGTAATCAGTTGATTCAACCGGTTTATTTTTAGCGAAAAAAATTGTGAGACGGTTTTGTTTTTTGGTCACTTGCCAGCGTTAAAAGTACGTGATTTAAAGTTTTATGTCCGAGTCAAAGACCAGAAAATCAAACTCAGAATTTAAATTGAAAAAAAAATATCGGTGAGGGAATGAAAATGTTCCAGAAATATCAACTCGCCGTCTGGCTATCAATACAGAATTTTTACTCGCATTTTACAAAAGTAACTCGCAAATGCGAGTGTTTTGGTCGCATTGTAGAGCCCTGGTATTATATCAGGAACAGTTACACTATTATATCATGAACAGTAACTCTGTATTTTATCAGGAAATGCAACTGTTTTTTTTGTAGCTGAAGATGACACCATTACACTGGGCATCAGAAAAGGGACATAAACCAGTATTAGAGACATTAATTAAACATGGAGCAGATATAAATTGTGAGAATAAGGTTAGTTTACTGAATTAATTTAAACATACGGCCCTAACCCTAATGACGGGTGTCACTAGTGGAGCAGGAACTGCCTACCCCTCCAGAGCACCTGAGTTCACCACTGGTGTGTAATAGGGACTGAAAAGTTACTCCAAGAAACCCGAAATTTCGACACATCAGACATATCGAAAATCCAAGACAACTTGTCTGACATTCGGTCAGACAATTTAAAGAAAACTGTCTGACCGAATAAAAACCTAAAATGCCACCACATATTCTGCATTGTCATTAAAAACTCATTTATTTGTTTAACATGTTTACTTCAAGAAGAATTTTTTAGGTATTCATCATATTTCGTGACATTCTCAATATTTGTTCAAAATTAAAAAGCTCAAACATAACACTCATCTTCATAATCATCATCATCATCATCATCAATGTCTTTGTGGAAAAAAAATTATGATTTGTTGTAAAAAAAATTCTTTCCAGACATTAAATCCCCCCCCCTTTTTTCCACTAAAGATAAGAAAATGATGGTTTACCAAAACAAGAACACTTAATATTTTTATAGAATGTTATTTTTAATGTGGTCATAAGTAAATAAGGTATTGTTTGTTTTCCTTGCCAATAACTCTCTGAAAGAGATGCCGACTCAAATGTATTTTGGCAACACATTTTTCTTCGGGTTCCGGGGCGTCCGTATTGTACTTCTCAAATCATGAATCTTTCGTACCTAACCATGTCGGACCATTAGGTTACGATTTTTTTTTTACAAATAACAATGTACCAAGAAATTAGGTTTCAAGAACATATTTAATAAAGAATACGAACTTTATCAATCTAAAGAAACTTACGAATATATATTTTCAAAATGCAAATAGTGAAAATGATAATCTTTTGGTTTATTTTAAAAACCGATCTAGTCGAATGGCGATCTATGTTTGGGGCGAATTGTATTTCTTTAAGGGAAGTTACTCGATTAGGATTACGCAATGGTCAAGTTTAGTTATTCATAGAAGACGCTTATTTAAAGAAATAAACATGCTATTGCAAGAAAGATCAACTTTTAAAGACACTAGGTTTGGGATAATTGTACTCTCGCCGACTCGGAACGACTTGAAAAAATTCAACTTGAAGCCGCACGTATAGTAACCGGTTTAACGTCTTATGCGAGTATACTGTCTATCTATAAGGAAACGGGATGGGAAAAACTTTCAGTTAGGCGTGAAAAAAGAAAACTTTCATTATTCTATGACATCGTCAGTGGCCAATCACCTGATTATCTTCAAGATTTATTACCTATTACGGTGGGTCAAACCAATAACTATAACTTACGAAACTCTAAAAACTTCACTATTCCCCCAGGAAGGCTTAGTTTATATCAAAGTTCTTTTTTCCCAAGTACTATTAGACTCTGGAACAATCTGCCAACAGACTTGAGAAATTCTCCTTGCCAACAAATGTTTAAAAACGAAATACGAAAAGTTTATGGTATACCTGACAAACCACCATTATATTTTTCTACTGGTATTAGAATTGCTAATATATTACATGCACGCTTACGTCAAAAATGTAGTAGCCTCAAATGTGATCTATTCAAATGTAATTTAATTGCCTCTTGTAATTGTGATTGTGGAAATTACATCGAGTCTGTGGACCATTTCTTTTTAAGATGTAATATATATAATGAACACAGAATACAACTATTCCGTGGCATGTGTAATTTGGGTTTTGATATAAGCATCGAAAATATATTATTTGGAAATGCCTCTTTTGAAAACGACAAAAACTCTAAACTGTTCTTGCTCGTCCAAAAATACATTGTTAACTCTAAAAGATTTGTCCAGTAAATTTATATATTGAATATACATCAGACGACAACGACTTTGTATATACGTTCCCGTATTTGTGTTTAAAGATAAATATTATACAAAACTGACTCTTATATTCCAACCAATAGAACTGTTTTTGTCCTGTTATGTTATCTTCAATTTTTGCTGTAGTAGTTATTCATTTTATCTGTATTTGTAATATATTGTCATTGCTAATGTTTATATATGTACCGGAGAAGACTTCATAAGTTTACAACTTGTGTCTTATCCATTTGTCTTGTTTTGTATGACAATAAAATATGTTTAAAGTAAAGACACTGTTTGACGGACTGACTAAAAGAAAATTGTTTCCTGACCGAAGTAGAGAACAAATTTTTACCGGACTTTCGGACCGGCTTAATTTTTACCTGTCAGGTCCGACGGTCCGTCATATTTCGATATGTCTGCACATTGAAATTGAATTGAGAGCAATAAATTAGATTGAAAGGCACTATGTTTAAAATTGGACTTTAGAAAAATTTTGAGTAAGCCGATATTGACCTTGAGATTGAACTGTACTATTTTCTACTTTCAGTTTGATAGGACACCTTTAGACATTGCAATAGCTAATGGGAGAGCTGATATAGCAGAGCTGTTGACTATGGCACAGGTACAATATATAAACATCTGTAGATATCTAATTCATTGTACACGGTACATTTCTAACCCTCATAGTACTCTCACCACAGGACAGATCATTTTCACAAAGCTGGCTTTGTGTTTTCACAATACAATCAAACCTGTCTAGTGAGACAAGAAAGTGTGGTCTTTCAGGACAGATGTACTCTGACCACAGGACAGATGATTTTCACAATACAATCAAACCTGTCTAGTGAGACAAGAAAGTGTGGTCTTTCAAGACAGATGCATCTCTCAAAAGATAATTTATATACATATATATGGAAGAATTGTGACATTTTTATATTACTTCACAGAGTAGGGTTGTTTCCTATTAGAAAGGTCTTTAAGACAGGTTTCACTGTACAATATCATACATGTTATTATGAAAAGAAAGTTTAAGCAGTGAGGCCACATTTAAAAATATGTATGTTTCCCCTCGGCTGACCCACCCTTCAAAAACAGGGTAGTTAGGTAGGTAAAAAGTTTGTTTTTTTTCATTTTCATTTCCATTCCCACAATCTTATCAACAGAAGCTTCTGGTTATAGTAAAATGCAGAAACGGAAATAACGATGATGGAAACGGACCTGAAATTCCGGAAATAAAAAAAAACTTCAATCGGAAATTCAAATAAAAACTTTTGAGTCGGCAGGCTTTTCAATGAGTCGGTCGGTCGATGAGGAAACATACATATTTTTTAATGTGGCCTGATGGTCATCAATTCCACCAATATCAACAAAACCAAAATGACCTCTCACCTCAAGTCAGTGATCACATAAGACCACAATATACAGGATTCGTACTGGTCATGGAATCCTGGAAAAGTCATGGATTTTTATTTTGTTAAATAAAGGCCTGGAAAAGTCATGGAAAGCTGTATTTTATTGAATAGTCTTGGAAAATTATTATTTGAGCTGCAATCTTTATTAAATGTATTCAAGCATCTAAAAGTAAGAGATTCTCCCGATTTTTGTCGTAACTGTTTCCTTTGGACGTACTTGAAACAAGGCACCAGTTGCGGTAAATGTAAAATAAGGATTTTAAGTTTGTTTCTTTAAAATTATTTGTAAAAATATGCAACCGGATGTATAGACTGGTTTCCTAATATACTACAGTTTCCTGTATTAAACGGTGTTGCAGTAGGAAACCAGATATTGGAAAACGTACTTTTGGGTTTTAAAATGTCAGGCAACTGCCATTCAGATCAAGTGGTTAGATAACCCTGAATATAAAAAGATGGATGAATATGGGAAGTAGTGAGAGCAAAGCAAAAGGCTCATTTGGTCACACGGAATTTGATATTTCGAATATGGGTGAAACTTCCCTTAAAGAAGAGCCCAGAGCCTAGAGGAGCACTAAAAATTATGATTTTTCTAAAAATAAATCATCTACCAATTTTAGAATATAGTTCACTTATGAGATGTGTATTTCCATATTTTAAAAATGACACATACAAATACAGTATGTTGTATTTTTTGCCACAAAATGGCTGGAAACTGTTCTTTTAAAATTAAATGGCTTGAAATTAATGAAAAGCCAGAATATAAGTGTCTGTCTCAAATAAAGAACAAATTTAAAGCTGCATCATGTAATGTGTGTATAAAGGATATTAACATCAGTAATATAGGAGGAAGAGTGCACTTAGAAGTCACATTTAGTCAACAAAACACTCTGAACATATAAAAAAAAAAAGAAGCAATTTGAAACTGTTGGGGTGGGTTAATAATCAAGTGGAATCAGCCAGTGTCCAGTCTACAAAATAAATTATTGGAGGAGTCTGTGGCAACAACAGATTTCATAAAAGTGGAGATATAATTTTGACATTAAACATGGTAAAAAACCACTTTTCTTTCATAAAGTTGTACAGACATTGTACAGGTTTTTCAGAGTATGTTCCCAGACAATATGATAACGAACAAATGGCCCTTGGAGAACCGAAGCATGTTCTTTGGCAATCTTTGGAATCCATCCATATTAGATGGAATCAACCAAAAGAAAGATAAAGAAGATGATATATAATGTTCTCTTATTTGATGAATCTATGATTCAACAACCTAAAAAAAAAAGAGCTGGACATTCAAGCTATACTAGAATTAAGTTATAAATTTAAATAGTAAACTGAAAGGGTTGTAATAGTCTCATTGTCCAACGGGCCACTTCCATTTTGATGGTAGTTCAGATCACTTTGGCATAAATGGCTACCAAGTGTGCTGTTTATGATGGATAATTTCTTATATACTCATATACAAAGGTTAGAACATGATAAATAATGTGATTTCTCACGATTTCACTTTTCCTATTGACAGTTTGCTTAAAGTTGGTCCTGGAAAAACTAAAAAAATCCTGGAAAGGTCCTTGAAAAGTCATGGAATTTTCTCACTAAAAAGGTGTATGAACCGTGAATATATACCAATGGAAATCCAGGGCCTGGTTTAGGACAGGCACACAAATGTGGTAGGGTTAAACCTGTGATGTTGTCATTTCTTATATATGATATTAAAGAAATGTTGGTTTCCTTTTACCAAATTCTTGAATACAGAGTTACAGCCCTTGTTTTTGTTTTATAGTTACAGTATGGTGGATCTGTTCAACAGTTGGAGGAAGTAAAAACTCATGAGGTCATGGTGAATGGTACTATGGCGAGTATCTTAATAAAATATCTAACATTTTCAATTTTGCTATAGTAAGATGATAATGAAAAAACACAGAAATAAAAGAACTCAGTTTGTCTTACAAGAATATGGTGAAAAGTAAATGACCTGTTATTGTCCCCCGACGCTTCGTCGAATGGGACTATAGAAATGTGTGTCGTCCGTCCGTGTGTTTGGTTTCCAGATGATAACTTGTGAATGAAAAGTCAGATTGAAGCTAGGTGTGGCATGTAAGTGTATCTTATGAATATCTAGTTCAAGTTCGATAATAACAATTTTTCGACAATTTATACTAGAGTTGTGCCCCTTTTTATTCCTCAAAATCGCCAAATATTTGGTTTCCAGATGATAACTTGGGAACAAATAGTCAGATTGAAACTAGATTTGGTATGTAAGTGTATCTGATGAATATCTAGGTAAAGTTCGATAGCGATCATTATTCGACAAATCTTACCAGAGTTACATCTCTTTTTATACTTCGTCCGTGTGTCCCGAATTGGTTTCCAGATGATAACTTGTGAATGAAAAGTCAGATTGAAGCTAGGTGTGGCAAGTAAGTGTATCTTATGAATTCAAGGTCAAGTTCAATAATGACAATTTTTACTAGAGTTGTGCCCCTTTTTATACCCCAAAATCGCTAAATATTTGGTTTCCAGATGATAACTTGGGAACAAATAGTCAGATTGAAACTAGGTTTGGTATGTAAGTGTATCTCATGAATATCTAGGTCAAATTCGATAGCAATCATTTTTCGACAAATCTTACCAGAGTTACATCCCTTTTTATACTTCAAAATTGCTAATTTTTTGGTATCCAAATTATAACTTGTGAACAAAAAGTCAGATTAAAACTAGGTTTGGTATGTAAGTGTATCTCATGAATATCAAGTTCGATAATGATGATTTTTCAACCAATCTAACCAGAGTTACTCCCCTTTTTTTTACTTCAAAATGGTCCTTGGGTGGTCCCCTTTCAGAATTATTTAAGTCAGGTGAGTGATACAGGCTCACCTGAACCTCTAGTTTACACTAGTTTCAAAATTTAATCTTACCATATAACCTTGGCGTCGGGGGACCAGTGGTCAACGGCTTTTTATTCAGTTTTCTTATTGTTTCTTTTACATACAAAATATAGGTGGGACGTACAACACAATAATGACTTATAATAAAAACATAGATATCTAATTAATTTAATATAAGAATTTGAATTTTGGTGTTTAACGCCACTTTCAGCAATATTTCAGCTATATCATGGCGACCAGTTTTAGCTGTGGTGGAAGCTGGAGAGAATCACCGACCATGGGCAAGCATCTCGTAAACTTTATCACTGGTGGCTGCTAGTCGAGCGTACCCTTTTTTGTAGTTTACAAAGCTGGGCGCCACCCACGCCGAATTGGTGATAGGCTTGTATGAGTTGTTAGATCCAACGACTTAACTCATTGAGCCACCTGGGCCCTACAACGACCTAACTCATTGAGCCACCCGGACCCCCATACACAATATATAGATTGAATTATAGCTACATATGGCAGAACGTACAATAACATAATGTTTGTTGTCATTATTAATATTTCTAATGTATTGTCTTAACAGTATTCCAGGTTCAAACATTTTGCATTATTTTTCAATAACTTATATTTTTTTCGAATATATTAGAATTTTGTATTTTTAGCATGCAGATTTAGCAAGTATAACAGAAGGAGATTCTATTACCATAGAAACCACCGAAATTGACCAATCAGAAAACATAGAAACAGTAACCGTGACAACAGATGAACAAGCAAACAAAGATGTTTTACCTGTAAATATTTTCCAAAATGTCTCAAGTAAGTTAATGATAGAAGCCGTAACCATGACAATAGGTAAACAAACATTTTTTACTCTTACTCCTTAAAGTGGTGTGCTTAGCGGAGATGCAGCAAATATCAATTTTATAGTGTTTGACCCGACCACGATCTACAGCATTCAAGGCATTCTACACCACGGAAGCGGTTACCAATGAAAATGTACCTTGCAAAAATCTTTAAATAGCATCAGTTTTGGACAAAAGGAAAAAGCAGAGATAGAGCATGTTTTTATCATGTTAACTTGCTCATGCACATATTCAAGTAATGAATGAGTTGTGTATATCATTTTTTTTTAGAAGCTGAATCATCAGACTCTTCAGAACAACAGAATTCCTCAGTGTTAGCCACACTGGCAGCTTTAGCTGAGGCCACAGCACCTAATACGGCACAACAGAGTAAGTTTGATAAAGAAAACATAATGTTTATGTTAACAAATTTGAAGTGTCCAAAAACTACTGTGACCAATAAATAAGGACAATACTTTTAGGTTATTTATTTTATTCACATCCATATTTCTCTAAAACATAATGCTAACAGGGGGATTTAATTTTTGTTTTAGCACTAGATTTTATAAGAGAATTTGTTTAGTGATTCTCTGTAGAAGATAGTGTTAATTAAACAAAGCAACTTCTCTTTAAAGGGTCATTAGCTGCGATTTTGACTAAAAAAATTATAAATGTTTTGGAAATTGGTAAATAGCTTTAAAATGGTGAAATAAAGGTAAATATTTCACATTAAACAGCTTATCGAAACACTTTCCGTCTTTTGAGAACGAAAATTACCATCAATTACTTATTTGCTTGCAAGCAAATAATTTGACCTCGCTTTTTCCGTATGCAATTGACCTTATTAGTGACAGGTAAAAACGAATAATTTGAATTTTTTTTCGCTTATTAACTGCCAACTTGCATGGTTCTTTATCCGTAATTAACACAGACTAAAAGCAGATTTACAAAAAATAAGAAATAAGTGCATTGTTGTACTGATTTAATGACGATTCGACAAACTCCGTAAACAATGTGGATAATTAATATTAAAATGATGTTCATTTCTTGATCGATCTCAAAACATAAGCAGTTGCAGGTTTTTTCCCCGATGCGCGTACATTTCATAAGATTTATAAGTTACAGAAGCACATTTATTAAGGCATCAATCATATCTGATAGTTTTTATGGGTAACAAAAATTTACGATTTGGCAGATAATGCCCCTTTAACAAAGAGAGATACTTACTGATTTTTGGAACATCTTATTTTCTACTTCTACTTCTACCAAATACTGGCCACCTCCAACAAGTTGAAGATTATGTCAGAGGTTGTACTTCTACCAAATACTGACCACCTTCAACAAGTTGAAGATTATATCAGAGGCTGTACTACTTCTACCAAATACTGACCACCTTCAATAAGTTGAAGATTATGTCAGAGGTTGTACTACCAAATACTGGCCACCTCCAACAAGTTGAAGATTATGTCAGAGGTTGTGCTTCTACCAAATACTGGCCACTTCCAACAAGTTGAAGATTATGTCAGAGGTTGTACTTCTACCAAATACTGGCCACCTCCAACAAGTTAGAGATTATGTCAGAGGTTGTACTTCTACCAAATACTGGCCACCTCCAACAAGTCGAAGATTATATCAGAGGTTGTACTTCTACCAAATATTGGCCACCTCCAACAAGTTGAAGATTATGTCAGAGGTTGTACTACTTCTACCAAATACTGACCTCTTCCAACAAGTTGAAGATTATGTCAGAGGTTGTACTTCTACCAAATACTGGCCACCTCCAACAAGTTGAAGATTATGTCAGAGGTTGTACTTCTACCAAATACTGGCCACCTCCAAGTTGAAGATTATGTCAGAGGTTGTACTTCTACCAAATACTGGCCACCTCCAACAAGTTGAAGATTATGTCAGAGGTTGCACATTACAATGGACAAAGGTTAAAACTATTTACAAGTTTCATGAATTAATATTTGATAGAGGAGATGCAGTCTTGAATGTTTCTACCTTGCGACTCATAACATTTTCTTCATACATTACAGATACAGCCACAACAGAAGCCATGAACTGGTTAGAGAGTCAGGGTATTACCATGATAACAACATCAGAGGGAGGTATCATTTCATCAGCTATAGAAAGTGGACAATCCATCACTTTAACAGGTCAGTTATCTCCCTTTTTCCACATTTTTGTATGTTATCATTGATATTTCCAATCAAATAACTATTACTATACATGAAGCTCTGTGACGGTGACTTATTCCTGTACAGAAGGAGGAAAGATAACTCTGTGACTTTTAATTATTTTTTTTCAGACGCAGGAAAGATAACTCTGTGACTTTATTTTATTTTTGCAGAAGCGGGAACTGTAACTTTGACCTATTTTTTCAGAAGTAGGAAAGATAACTCTTTGACATTGATTTATTTTTGTTCAGAAGCAGGAAACATAAGTCTGTGACTTAGATTTATTTTTTCAAAAGCAGGAAAGATAACCCTGACATCGATTTGTTTTTCCTGAAGCAGGAAAGATAACTCTGTGACTGATTTACTTTTTCAGAAGCAGGAAAGATAACTCTGTGACTTTTATTTTTTTTTTAGAAGCAGGTAAGATAACTCTGTGACAATGATTTATTTTTGTTCAGAAGCAGGAAAGATAACTCTATGACTTTTATTTATTTTTCAGAAGCAGGAAAGATAACTCGGTGACTTTTTATTTGTTTTTTAGAAGCAGGAAAGATAACTCTGTGACTTTGATTTACTTTTTCAGAAGCAGAAAAGATAACTCGGTGACTTTTATTTATTTTTTAGAAGCAGGAAAGATAACTCTGTGACTTTTATTTATTTTTTAGAAGCAGGAAAGATAACTCTGTGACTTATTTATTTTTTAGAAGCAGGAAAGATAACTCTGTGACTTTTATTTATTTTTCAGAAGCAGGAAAGATAACTCTGACTTTTATTAATTTTTTAGAAGCAGGAAAGATAACTCGGTGACTGTATTTATTTTTTAGAAGCAGGAAAGATAACTCTGTGACTTTGATTTACTTTTTCAGAAGCATGAAAGATAACTCTGTGACTTTTATTTATTTTTTAGAAGCAGGAAAGATAACTGACTTTTTTTATTTTTTAGAAGCAGGAAAGATAACTCGGTGACTTTTTATTTATTTTTTAAAAGCAGGGAAGATAACTCTGTGACTTTGATTTACTTTTTCAGAAGCAGGAAAGATAACTCTGACTTTTATTTATTTTTTAGAAGTAGGAAAGATAACTGTGACTTTTATTTACTTTTTCAGAAGCAGGAAAGATAACTCTGACTTTTATTTATTTTTTAGAAGCAGGAAAGATAACTCTCTGACTTTTATTTATTTTTTAGAAGCAGGAAAGATAACTCTGACTTTTATTAGTTCACCTGGACCAAAGGTCCAGGTGAACTATTGTCATCACTTGGCGTCCGTCGTCTGTAAACTTTTCACATTTCAAGCTTCTTCTCCGAAACCACTTGGCCAATTGGAACCAAACTTAGCAGGAATGTTCCTTGGATGGTCCTCTACAAAGTTTCTGTTTTTCGTTCCAGTCGGATATTCAACATGGCTGCTAGGGCCAATAATATGCTCTGATTGGCTGAAATTTCAAAGATCTTCTTCTCTGAAACTAATGAACTGACTGAACCCAAACTGTAAAAGAATGATCATTGGAATGTCCTTTA
>MJUT01058894.1:1650970-1668586 GCA_002080005.1 Gigantidas platifrons | reverse complement strand
TTTTGTTCAAAAATACTAATTACCAAGAATCTATCAAAACATGGTAAAAGGGGGAATAACTGGAATAGTATTTTTAATGTATCAAGGTAGCTAATTTTCATGGCTATCATTTGGAATACCTTTGGGGTTTACCAAAATCTCGTTCCGAACGTCAAAAGTAGCTAATAATTATAGGACACCGGAAGACAGGTAAAACATAACATTAACACGTGGGCTGTGTAAATCAAAATAAAATGGATGATACGAAAACATATACCATGACGATATTGATATATAAACTAATCTCTTTTACTTGTTTTAGTAATCATTGATTCTCGAAAAATACCTCGATATCATGAGACCTCATTTCCAGCAAACAAGGTTAACTTTTCACGTGGGTGTCGATTTAACCAGCGGGTGTCCCCCCCCTTTTTTTTTTACACACTGACACTGCCACATTCTTGCTGATATTGCAATTATATAAAATATGCAAACCTTCAATCAATATTGTCTGAGATTTTTCTCGTCCTTGTATTAAATCACCGATCATCATGCAAGGTACAACAGTTAATCTTGGGAAATTACAGCTTAACAGAAAACTTTTGAAACTTCAATCATGGGCGCAGACATCTTGAAGGGTTGAAGTGAATAAATAAGTTACAAATTAAAAAAAACATCACCTTTGATAATTAATTACTACAATTTTAGTTACATTTTTTATTATAATATTAAACATGATAAATGGTGTTGTTCAAATCACACATTACTATATTTTTAACCACTAAAAATTGAATATCGTCTGTAGGAAATATGTAAACAATATGGCGGATTCTTGTCGTCCAGTTAGTCGTCATGGCAGATACAACGCAAATCACGACCGGTCTGACGTTCAGTACACAGATAAACTACACTCCTACCCTACAGTAGATTACAGGGGTCGTGAAGGTATTGACATCGCTAGATAAAAGTCGATTTTTTTGTGATTGTTCTAAAATCTCGTGCCATATGAAGACATTTTGACCTTGTCCTTGTTGAAATGTTACATTTTGGACCAAGGCCATAAGCAGAGATTTTAGACATCACTCCTAATATTATGTCTGATGAAACAGGAGACAAGAAACTGATATCATAATTGATAAATTAATAGTTTTAAAGGTGTGAACAATAGTACAGAAAAGATTTGTGTTGTTTGATTATATAGCCAAAAAAAATTGTGTTGTTTACCAGCTAAAAAAAATCCCAATTAAATTAGATATGTAGCATTTATTGCCAACACATTCCTTTGTACGCTTTGAGACGTATAACATTCTCTAACTATATTTAGATTATAATATTTTTCAATAGATTAATATGAAACAGGCACGGCCATGAATGCTCGCGAATCTGAAAATTATCTGGCAATTTTATGCTCATCCAGTGCATCAAAAAGTGTCGATATTTTTTGGGCCGAGATATATCGGGGATGACATTTTTTAGGTCCGAATTTAGTCTCATTCAATCGAACTGTCGTTCCTTACGAAATCTCAAAAGTTAACTTCTGCGTAGAAACAAAAATTCTTGTCCGTATGTCAGAAGAGATTTAATAAATAAAAAAAATATCAATATAAGTAAAACAAGCTAACAAAATGACTTTTATTACACACAGGTTCCGAGTTTCAGTGGTATCGGACGTACGAGAGAGGCTACGAGACTTAGGATCACCTTTGCGCTTTATGTTAAGAAGAAAAAAAATCGCAAATTGCGACATTGGCGACCGACAGCGCGATCCCTGATTAGTTGAGTGTGTTAGTGTGCTACACGGAACGTGTTTACAATACGCAGAATTTTTTTTATCCATCACTATGTGCAGCCATGTTTGTCAAAAAATCCTAAGTACACATTTTATACCATAAAGAGCTCGCTTCCTGTATAAACCAAACACTGAATAAACTGAAATCCTGTATAAACCAAACACTGAATAAACTGAAATCCTGTATAAACCAAACACTGAATAAACTGAAATCCTGTATAAACCGAACCCCGAGTAAACTGAAAACCTGTATACGGTAAACAGAACACTGAATAAACCAGAATCCTGTATAAACCAAACACGGAATAAACCAGAATTTTGTATAAACCAAACTTTAAATAAAATCCCAATGTAGGATTTTATTTGATTTGCTTTTTGGTATTTTAATGCCACTTTCAGCAATATTTCAGCTATATCATGGCGACCAGTTTTAGTGGTGGAGGAAGCCGGAGTTCCCGGAGAGAACCACTGACCCTTGGCATGCAACTGGTAAACTTTATCACTTGCGGCTGTGAGTCGAGTGCACCCTTTTTTGTAATTTACAAAACTGGGCGCGAACCCACACCGTATTGGTGATAGGCTTGTATGAGCTGTTAGATCCAACTACTTAACTCATTGAGCCACCCAATGTAAGAAATATTAGTATATTTAACCTACAGGTACATAAATCAAACACCTGCATATTTTGAATCCAAAAGCTGCATGGTCCTAATGAGGTTCAGTTTTGGACAGGTTTCACTGTATTATAAAATATTGCTATTGTAAATATAATTAGACACCTTCTGTTATAGATGTATATGGAAATAGGCACAGTCCTGTTGTAATGGAAACACTTGAAAGACCTCAAACTGGACGAGGGTTCAGACGAATTCGACCAAGTAGTCGAGGAGGTCGTGAAGAAGTGTTTGATGAAAGTAAAACTGGACGTCCATCTTCTCGTGTTGGATTTAGACCAGAAACTTATGATAGGTAAAATATTTTTTGATGGTCAACATTGTTAGCACTGAATTTATTTTTCTTTTTTTTCTTTTCTTTTTTTGTGATTTTCAAATGTTGTAGCAGTCAAAAGATCATTTCATTCATATGTAAGTCAGTGTCGACAGTAATTTTTTCCATAAATGGAACATTTCTATGGGAGATAAACCCACAGGAGACTTGGTCATGTAAATGTAAAGCTGTCTCATATGGGTAAATGTCCAATCAAAATTTGATGTGATAATTGTGTCAAATTTATTATCGTCATGAGTTATTGTGTTTAACGCCACTTTCAACAATATTTCAGTTATATAGTTTCAGTCATTTTTATTGGTGGAGGAATCGGGTGTACCCGGAGAAAACCACCAAGTCACTGACAAACTTATCACATAATGTTGTATCAAGTACACCTCACACTGCTCACAATAAGCAGAATTCAAACTCGTCATGAATGATTTGATATCACAATGTTACTTTTCTCTGGTTACTCCAGTTTCCTCCACCAATAAAACTGATCACCACGAAATAATTGAAACATTGTTGAAAGTGCCATTAAACACCATAACCCTAACCTCTACTATGGTTATTTTTTGTTGTTTTGTAATTACCATTTTGTCTGTTTCAGGCATGACTATGATGAGTTTTCACGACAAGAACATCCAGTAGTTTCAGATGACAGTGATTCAGGTGAATCATCACCAGGAGGAGGTAACAATTCTCCGGCATATGCTAGTTCTCCATCGGGATATAAACGTAACATCCCGTCGCAGAAGCATGTTGTTGGGTCACCACACGATCGCATGTCCGTTTCTCCACATGAAGAATACTTATCTGCCCATTCGCCTTCAGCCTTCAGACTATTATCTAGAGAAAAATTCATTGAACGGTCCCCTGCAGGAAGTCCAAATCAAGAACATACAAGTCACAAACATAGTTATTCTCCAAGATTAAACAGTCAACAGCACCAGGACCATTATACAAGCCAAGAGCAAATATTTGACTTTGAAGAACCTTTTGATCGTAGACAACAAGAAGGCTATCAGCCTCATTTTGGAAAAGATCTATTTCAAAATGTTGACTCACATGGTCAGCAATCCTATGGACATGATCGTGATTATAGACCGCCTTCTAGAGATAGTCCAAGACAGACGAGAAATCGTTCATTTGTAGATAACGAGGAAACACCATCAGGATATACTCCCATTTTGAGTGGCAAGAATAGATATCAGTATGATCATTATCAGCATGCCGATCATTCACACAGACACGAGTCTGACGATGGCGATTTACCTATACACGAAGAACCGATACCAACTCCTCGTCCAACAACATCCTCTAGACCCAGATCTTCGAGACCTAAATCTGCTAGACGGAGACAGATCAGTGCTAGAAAACGTAAAGAGGAATATCAACAAGATGATACAAGTTCATACAACCAAGAACATGGTAGGAATGCATATAATTATACAATCAAACCTGCCTAATGTGACCTTCCATGGGAACATTGAAATGTGGTCATATTAGACAGGTGTATTTTATATGAAATGCACTGAGAATAGAAATTAATATTAAGGTCACATAATACAAGTTATTGCTTATAGAGGTGGTCACTAATGAAGGTTTGACAGTATGTGTCAGCTTTAGGCTGCAGACTTACAGTTGTACAATGAAACCGGTCTAAACCAAACTTCCCTGGGAACAACTTTTGTGTTCGGAAAAGACACCTGTTCTGTTTATACAGGTTAAATTAACAAATATTTCCTACATCTAAAATTTATCTATAGTTCAGTTTATACAGCTGGATTTCAGTTTATCAGGGGTTGTTAATTTTTACAGATTTCACTGTATTTTGGGGATAAGCATTATGGTGTTTAACACCACTTTCAACAATACTTCAGTTATATAGTGGCGGTCAGAGTTTTATTGGTGGAGGAAATCGGGGTACCCAAAGAAAACCACTGACCTGCTGCAAGTCCCTGGCTTTATCACATAATGTTGTATCGTTGTATCATACCTCGCCATGAGTGGGATTCGAACTGACAACTTAAGTGGTGATAGGCTCCATAGGCAGTTAAAAATTCAACTACCATACGATCACGACCACCCATGTTACATTGAATGATTGAATTGCAATAATTTCATGCCCTGGTCACTCCTCTAACTGTCAATTGCTGAGATCTCGTATTTAAAGAAAAGAAAAGAAAAAGAAGATACGGTCAAACTTGGATTAAGAGGTCTCCTTGGGAGAAAGAAAAAGTGGCTTATAAGACAGGTGACCTCTTAAAAGGGGTTCAATACATATGAAATGTTCTATGACAAGAAAAGGGTTACCTTTTAATGCAGGTAACTGGTTAATAGAGATGACTAGGTTTTATTGTATATCTAAGATGCATTTTAATAAATCTGAGTAAAATTAGCTGTTATAATCTACTGGTCCGAACAAAGTTTTACTGATCTTGGTCAGGAGGACCGGTGTTCATCTTGAGGACTGGCTCCCAACGTAGAATATTATTAAAGCTAATTTTAATCAGATTGAATATCAGTTCTATTAAAATTAAATATTGTAAAGATGTAACATATTATTTATTAGACCAGTAATTTGTGATGGAGTTACGGAAGCAAAACAAGCTTCTTTTTCAAAGTTGAAAAAGTATAAAGGATTTCAGCTTGTTCTTTCTGTCATTTTCGTAAGATACACAAGAATTTTTTGTCAAACAAATTAGATCAAATTGACATTTTTGCAATATTTATTTTTAGCAAATTTATAGTAATTAAAGATATATGTATGCATGTCAACATGCCATACCATACATGCCACTATGAGTTATAATTCTGGTACATGTATAGCAATATCTGCTATTCTTAATTTTAGTGTTTTTAACTAGTAATTTTGTTAAATTTTCGTAATATTATCATGGCAAGAACAAGTTACATTTAGATGAGATGACGATCATGTTCGGTTTTTATACTAAACCAACATGCCTATTTGGATTTTTATATAATGCTAGCTCACTGAAATAACAGTCAATGGGTAGACATGTCACCCCACTTGGATACATTATCCTGATTCCTAGTAATCCAGTCATAGCTGTTACTCCTTAATGTTATTTGGCAGAAAAGCAGCAAATTTCAATTTATTGTCTTTTGTTTGAACCAGAAGGGGCTTCACCGCCGCTTACCCCCACAATCTATTGCACTTGAGGCTAGCATTTGCTAAGTACCATTACATTATCGATGCATGTCTGAAATGATTGCAGTTGGTGTAATTGGAACAAAATAGTTGGTTCTGATGTCAAATAGGATTGGTTTAGACACATTTCATTGGATTATAGAATTTTCTTGTACAACATCATTTTTTAAACATGTACAGAATCTTTGCTTTTAACCAGTAAACATAACTTCTTTTGTAGATGTGACTTCCCAAACGACAGTGCGTCCACCTTCATCATTTTTACGATACAAACCTCTTCCAGCAATAGGATCAAATGAGACTACTAGTATGACAAATCAGGAGAGAGCAGATGAACTTGCTGAACAAACTAAGCAACTGCATTTACAAGAATCATATCAATCAAGACCAGGCTCTGCGAGAAACAGACCGGGATCGGCAAGAAACAGACCGGAATCGGCATCTTATATGATGCAACAACCGTTTTCGTCGGCCAATGAAATTTTATTTGATGGTCAAACACAGCAGGTCGCTACACTCACTGGCGGTAGAACATTACAAGGTGACGTTGGAAAGGGTTCTGATATTGAAGAATCTAGCCAATCAGATGGCAGGATACATAAGAGTGAATTAAGTGCATTTAGACCTCACAAATTACCAGATGAACCAAAAGACAGTGAGACAAGGCTTCTTCTGGCTGTTAAGTTACCGGATGGAAAACGGATTCAACGATATTTTCGTGTAGCAGATCGAATAGAACTTGTGAAACAGTTTGCTGAAAATGAATTATGTTCTGATTTGTCAAACTATCAGCTTTCATGTAATGCTCCTAAAGTTTTCTTTACAAACTTATCACAGATGATTTGTGATGCTGGTTTAGAAGACCGTACACTGCTTTTCTTGGTTGAGAAATAATAGCACATTTACATAATTTTACATATTTGTATATATCAATCTCAGAAATCTGTGGATATTGTCATAAGCTTGATTAAATTATAATATTTACTTCCCAAGTTAAGAAAGTCATAAGGCTTTCCAGTATACACGTATCATACAAATTGGTGTATTGGTACTCAAGATTATAATTCATGTTCCTTTTAAAATCTTGAATGCATGGTGGAGGGGGGGGGGGGTGTAAAATGACAATATAGTCAAACATCTGATACATGTGCATTAATACAATGTATCTCCTCCTTCAACAGATTCTTTGCACATTTTTACAAATTACTTTTGTCATGTTAGAGTTATCTCCCCTTTTTAAAAAAAAAGAAGAAATGGTACAATTATGCACTGTCATATCATAGACATACATCTGAAGATTAGCAAATACACATGTACTCCTAAATCTCATGAAATGTCAATGCGACAGTTTGTAAGAATTACAAATATTTCAGGGTTCTGATTACATTTTCTCATTCTTTTTTAAAAGTATAATTTTTGCCATGTCTAAGAATAAAAGAAAGTACTGGTAGTTAAAATTCCAACAAGTCACGGTCACCATGGTAATACATGTGTAAAGTAATAAAGTACACACTCGTTATACCACCTCCATTTGGTCCAAACTATATGTTGGACATAAGCAACAGGTCTTTCATTGAGGAACTGTTCCTAGTACTTTTACCCACTTAAAATAGTAATTGATACCTTTTAATTGCAAACAGTGTTGCATCACATATTCATGAAAAATGTTCAAATTTTAAGAAAAAGTACCACTTGTTAATATGGGACAAAGTCCCAACTATGGTAGAAATAGCAATTTTTGCCCATATCACTAATGCCTAAATTTCCATGCACCGGAAATGACGCACCAAAACCAATACAGGGGTTTTCTGCAGAAACTACTTCCGGTTATGAACCATGTTCGGTAGTGGATACGAAAAATGTCTGGAGTTTGGTCCTCGAAATATTTTATGAACCGTGTTTGGTAGCGGATACGAAAACTGTCTGGAGTTTGGTCCCCGAAATATTGTTTAAAAAAATCATTGGACTTCGTCCCAAGTTAGGTAACACCTATTATCATATTAGTGAAGTACTGGTACACTTGAAAAATATTGAAAACCCTGATGCAAGGGTGGTAATATTTTGAGAGAGAAATTAACATATAATTCAAACTACATGTACATGTCGATGATGGTGATAAGTTAGGATGGCAGATCAAAGAGGGGCAATATAACGAGGATACACTGTATTTAGTATAATCTTATTTCTCTGTCATAGTTAAATTCTAGGTACTAACTGTAATATTACCCATTACTCCCGCATTAGGTAAAAACTCTGTATTTTCTGATAGAGTTGGTGCCTACATTATGTTGGTGCTAATTCTTATATATTTGTATGTAATAACATATTCATTGCTTCTTTTAATATTATTGTTGCTATATCAGGTACATTTGTACATTATTTTATTAGTGATACTCCCAGGTAATAATATGTCTAGCACATATAGAATAACTGCAGTTTTGTAGGTCGAGGCAGACATTATTACTAGTATGCTATCACAGCAAGTCCCATAGGACGAGCTGCTATACTAGTGATAATGTATGCCAAGATCTTCAAAACTCACGTTTTTATCGGTTAATGTTATAATGTGTTTGCCGTCACACTGAATTGACCAATCATTTTCAGTATCAGAGTCAGTTCTTTGATACAGACTATGTCACTCGCTGTGAGATCAAAGGAAATATGTCAAAATTAATGATAATTTACATACATGCTTTTTCATATGGATAAGTATTCTCATCTCACGTTTTTACGTCCTTGCACAAAATTCTATATTAACAATGTTTTAACAATATTGGGACATAGAGTATAGATTTTATTATATGATATTTTTGTTTCTTTGTTTCTTTTTATTTGTTTAGAATAAAAGCTGCCTCTTATTTTGAAAAGGGAGATTATTCATGTCTGATATAATCATTAATGAAAACAAATCTTAGATCAATTTTGTCACATTCAATACTCACATCAGATACTTTATTTTTGCTTTGTATAATTACACTAAATTTCATTCTTATACAGTATATCATTATTTTTATTCATATAGGAGGTGAAGATAAAAAGTTATCAACTTGAGGGGAAATAACTCTCACATGTTGACAACCATTCAATGTTTTTGTTGAGAAATGTCATCTCCATTCACTCAATAATATTAAATTTTCTGAAAAACTTGAAAGAAATAATTTATTCAATACAGTATTCCCCTCTTATAAGGTTCCTCTCACCAAAGGCCTTTTCTGAACTCATTTCGGGCCTGATTTTAGATGCATGGAGATAGTAGAATACTATTCAATTGTCTTCTAAGGGGAGGCCACTCCTCTCATAAGTCCACTTTCTAATGCAAAAGGTGTGATGGGGCCATCGTTGTTGTGATTGATGGTAGTTGGATTTACAACTACCTGTGGAATCGGTACCTATCGCCACTAAAGTTGCGAGTTCGAATTCCGCTGATGGTGAGGTGTAGTTGATACAACGTTATATGTGATAAAGTTTGTAAGTGATTTTCTCTGGGTACTCCGGTTACCTCAACCAATATAACTGACTGCCACGATATGACTGAAATATTGTTGAAGGTGGTGTTAAACACCATAACCTCTAACCCAAAAGGAGTGGCCTGATAAGAGGGTCACTACTGTACTTGTTCATAAACTTACATTGCCATACTATACATATATTGTTAGTGGTTACTGCTGCTTTTTCGCAAAATAAAGTGAAATTATATTTTAAAAACAACATACCAGTATATATATATATAAGATAGAATATTTATATAGTAGAATTATAATAAATAAGTCATGTTATTGCCAATGTTTGATTTGAAAAGTATTTTTAAGTTCACCGACCAGTATTTATATAATAAGTTATTATTTCTGAATGTATTTTTAATAATAGGTAATTAATGATTAGTAAATATGCATTATCATTGATTTGTTTTGCAAGAATAAATGGATTTCTCTGAACAATGTTTCATCAAAGGTGAGGGCCTGAGATGGGAGATGAAATGAGGAGTCCATTTCAGCAAGACATATCAATGGCGACAGTATAACGTCCCATAGTTACACATAGAAACCAACAATAATATGTGTGTATCACTCGAGAACTCGAGATATTATCATGTGCCTCCAGTAATTGCCATTTTTCTTGGAATGTCATTTGCTTTTATATTTGTTATAGACATTATGACTTAAATTAAATTTCATCAACATACTCATATTTCTATAGTTGTGGGGTTTTTTAGGGGGGGGGGGGGTTACAGCCGTTTGTGTATTGATTTATTGATCTCCAGTACATACACTGTGCAGTCTTTAATACATTTGAAAACATTCCTATTGTGTTTTCTTTTTCATTATCCAATTCCAGCATTTCTTAATTTTTTACCCATTTTTGTTTACTTGCCATGTTACCTGTGATCTTTATGTTTGTCTGTGATAGTCTTTTTATGTATAATTACCTACTAATTGTAGACATTTAAAATTTTCCATATTTTGTGAGGAAATCAAAATTCAAAAGATGTGAGGTACTACAAAATTAGTTGAATATATTTTGCATATTGTTCCTATTTTTATTGTTATAATGCTAAATCTTAGTAATACTACCTGCGTATGTGTGCAAACACTGTAGTTTAAAAAGCTGCTGATTTCAATGAAGTTTATAAAGTACTATGGAACTTGTTTAATCCGACACACAAAGGGACCAGGGAAATGTGTCGGATTGTAGAGGATGTCGGAATACTCAGGTTTTTATTTTATTTAACAAATACTTTGGGACCATAAATTTTTGTCAGAAAACTTAGGTGTCGGATTGCACAAGTTCCACTAATTCTACTTTTTAAAATGATCAAATTTGATATGGACGATTTGTAATATTTGTCTTACCTGTGATGACTAAATCACTGTTAAGACTTTCCATGTTTTTATTTTTGTCTTACCTGTGATGACTAAGTCACTGTTAAGACTTTCCATGTTTTTATATTCGTCTAACCTGTGATGAATAAATCACTGTTAAGACTTACCATGTTTTTATTTTTGACATACCTGTGATGATTAAGTCACTGTTAAAACTTACCTGTGTCATGTGATGACTAAGTCACTGTTAAGACTTGCATGTGATGGCTAAGTCACTGTTAAGACTTGCATGTGATGACTATGTCACTATTAAGACTTACCTGTGATGACTGTCACTGTTAAGACTTACACATGATGACTAAGTCATTGTTAAGACTTACACAATATGACTAAGTCACTGTTAAGACTTTCCATGTTTTTATTTTTGTCTTACCTGTGATGACTAAGTCACTTAAGACTTTCCATGTTTTTATTTTGTCTTACCTGTGATGACAAGTCACTGTTAAAACTTACCTGTGATAATGACTAAGTCACTGTTAAGACTTACATGTGATGACTAAGTCACTGTTAAGACTTACCTGTAATGACTAAGTCACTGTTAAGACTTGCCATGTTTTTATTTTTGTCTTACCTGTGATGACTAAGTCACTGTTAAGACTTTCCATGTTTTTATTTTGTCTTACCTGTGATTACTAAGTCACTGATTAGACTTACTATTATTTGTTATTTTCGTCTTACATGTACAAGACACTTTTTAAGACTTTCTATATGTTCATTGTGTGGTTTTTTTTTTTTATCTGAATATATTTTTATGAATTAATATTCATAAAATACATATAAATACAAATTTTGAATTTTTTTTTTGTCGAATTTGTTTCTAATTTAATGAAGAATTTTGTCTTTTTTAAGCCAATTTTTACGTATATATTTGGTGAATGTTTCTGTGACGTTAATAGATTCATCAAATCTTCCTAGAAGATTCTTTGTGGTTAAAATTTTATGAAAACACATATTTACCAGCATATACCAGTAACTAGATTAATTTGAGTTAGTCTTTTTTCCCGTTTTCTTAGATTATACTCGTTAGTTCAAGTCATCTGAAATAAATAGAAGGAATATAAGCTACCAGCAGGAAAGACAGTTATTTTTTAGAAGAAGTTTGCTGCAATTAAGAAGTTAAAAAATGTGCTAATATGATGGTTTTTACTTAAAGGCATATTGTCTATGATTTTGTTGAAAAATTTTAACTGTCCATAAATGATTTATTTAAGCTATCATTAAGCAGTTATGCTGCAAAAGATACGATTGGTGTTCTTTTTTTGACGAAAAAGACCTAAAACTATCGTTAACTGAATTATTGTCCAGGATGACAAAAATTCAAAGTGAAAGTAACAGCGCCACATATAAAAAACGGAAGTTCGGAACTCTCTGGGAGGTAAGGAAAATACTGTTAAGATTCAAACACTTCAAATTGTCACACTCGTTTAATGTTGTTTGAATCTTAACGTTTCGTAGCATATTTGCCAATGATTCGGTGTTTAATCTTCATTTTATGAAGGTCAGTACGGAAAATGACAATAATTTTGGGTATGAAAAATTACGATTTTAGTAGACAATATGCCTTTAAGAAAGCCTCAGTTTTATCACAATCTCATCTTTTTCTTCTCTCCAAAATCGTTAGAATTCAGATTCTTAACCTTATGTCATATGATTGTATATTTACAGGACAATAACTCTGTGGATTCATTGTCCCCCGACACTTCGTCGAAGGGAACTATAGAAATGGGTATCGTCCGTCCGTGTGCTTTTTGGTTTCCTGATGATAACTTGTGAATGAAAAGTCAGATTGAAGCTAGGTTTGGTATGNAAGTGTATCTTATGAATATTTGGTTTCCAGATGATAACTTGGGAACAAATAGTCAGATTGAAACTAGGTTTGGTATGTAAGTGTATCTCATGAATATCTAGGTCAAGTTCGATAGCGATCATTTTTCGACAAATCTTACCAGAGTTACATCCCTTTTTATACTTTGTCCGTGTGTCCCAAATTGGTTTCCAGATGATATCTTGTGAATGGAAAGTCAAATTGAAGCTAGGTGTGGCATGTAAGTGTATCTTATGAATATCTAGGTCAAGTTCGATAATGACAATTTTTCGACAATTTTTACTAGAGTTGTGCCCCTTTTTATACCTCAAAATTGCTAAATATTTGGTTTCCAGATGATAACTTGGGAACAAATAGTCAGATTGAAACTAGGTTTGGTATGTAAGTGTATCTCATGAATATCTAGGTCAAGTGCGATAGCGATCATTTTTCGACAAATCTTACCAGAGTTACATCCCTTTTTATACTTCAAAATTGCTAATATTTTGGTTTCCAAATTATAACTTGTGAACAAAAAGTCAGATTGAAACAAGGTTTGGTATGTAAGTGTATCTCATGAATATCTAGGTCAAGTTCGATAATGATGATTTTTCAACAAATCTGTTACCAGAGTTACTCCCCTTTTTTTACTTCAAAATGGTCCTTGGATGGTCCCCTTTCAGAATTATGAGTGATACAGGCTCCCCTGACCCTCTAGTTTACAGTAGTTTCAAAATTTAATCTGACGATGTAACCTTGGCGTCGGGGGACCAGTGGCCAACGGCCTTTTATTTAATTTCGTTCGTATAATATATTTTTTTCAAACGTATAGTGGACAATTTGCATATTTCCGATTTGATTCTAAAATTATATGTGTTCACATATTTTTTTAAAGGAGTTATTTCCCTAACAGCGGGAAAAATGGTAGCGAGAGCTATGGGGTGAGTGTTGTTTAACGCCAACTCAGCAATTTTTCAGCTATATTATGGCGAGAACAAGTTAATCGGAGGACATTTGTATAGTAAATAGAAAATTCAAAAGTTATTAAAATTTTGTACAGATTATGGGGAAAATATAAGATATTTTTAATACACTTTGTAAGGGGACCCTTTTGCCTGCAATAAACTGAAATAATTAACTCCCATGAAAATGTATAATTCTGCCATCAAGGCGGAAATATACAAATGGTCTATTAAAATTAAGATGTTGAAATTCCTTTACTGAATTCCTATTTTAAATATCCTAGATTAGGTGATTTAAAATCATGGTTTGATGGCAATTCGAAATAACTAACAAGATTTGTATAAAACAATTACCGTAAATGGCCTTATATTACCCGCATTGGTGCATTATCCACACCCATTTTGCTCCAAAATCTCGGGAGAAAATCCTAGCATCCAAAATTTTGAAATTCTGTGAAATTTTAGTCTTTTTACTGTTGTTTGATTTTAGATTATTCATTATGTGGATTCTTGCCACAGCATTTTTTGTTTATTAAAGAAAGATGATTTTGTATTAGTTTTGTGCCATATGTGTTAATGTTAGTGAAGTGTTTTTACATGTGTATTCATCATTTGTTAATTTTGTTAGATCACACCGAGCTTTAAATAAAGTGTTAACTTAAGACAAATCATTATTGGTTTTTTTTCCATCATATATTGGGTTAAGGGTTATGGTGTTTAATGCACCTTTCAACAATATTTCAGTTATATAGTGGCGGTCAGTTTTATTGGTGGAGGAAACTGGAGTAGCTGTAGAAAACCACCGACCTGACCTGCCGCAAGATACTGTCAATCTTTATCACATAATGTTGTATTGAGTACACATCGCCTGAGCGGGATTCAAACTCACAACTTCAGCATGTCATAGAATAACAGTAATTTTGAAGGTCGAGACAGACATTATTGTAAGTATCGCAGTAAGTGCTAAGGATGAACTTCGATACATGTACTAGTAATAATGTATAGGTATGTTCAGACTTTAAAAATTGACATTAATATATACATCATTGATTTGTTTTGCGTGAATGGATTTCTCAGATCAATATCACATTAAAGACAAACATAGACCTAAAAAGAATCTAATTTGTTTAATATTCTTAGGAACTGGCCAATCTCTTACTGTTGTATTCCACTCATTGCTAACTATGTTGCATAAAAATAAACTTTTTATCTGAAGCAAAGTGCATTTATTATGACTTATCTTCAAGCTTGCTTCCCATAATGGTTTTCAAGATTCATGAGATGCTCATCAAATGTTTTTGAAATGATTGAAAACACATTTATATTGCCCAAATATACCAGAAATATTTTCCTGGATAAACCTGCTAAGACCCTTTAAACAAGTCTTTCAAACATTTGAGGACTACTGGCTAACTTAAATGGCATAGCCCACTCCCTGATATATGAAAAGCAGTCTTGGGATGATCAGAAGGTTTGACCCCCATATACCTGCCAAAAACTTTGCTTCATATCAACCTTTGAATACCACTACGACTATAGGCCTGTAAAGGCATTAAATATATCATCAATTCTGTGGAGAGGCTGGCTGTCTTTAACAGTTATATTACTTCATTCAATTTGCAATAATCCAAGCAAAATCTGACTGAGCCGTCTTTCTTAGCAACCATCAAATGTGGAGAGCACCAAGGCCCATAAGATGGCTCTATTGTTCCATATTCCGACATTTCTTTTATTCCCTGTTCAGTCTGTTCGCACTTCGACAAGGGGATGTGATATAAAGTGGTCTTTGTTTTATTGGTCTCGCACTGCCAGTATGATAGCTGTACATGTACTCTACTAATTATAATGAAACAGATCGATGTCTTTTTTTTTTTTTTTAGCTTGGATACAAATGTACATCTGGGTGTTTTCTTAATGAACTTTCTAACATTTTACTTTGATTATCATTCAAATTTTCACAACTTCTCCCTAAGAACTCGTTCAAATGGTTATAATTAGGGGTTTCTTTAGTATCCTCATGTTCGATCGGAGAAATTGTATTTATTCTTTCAGTTCCTCATGATCAACCGGTTGAATCACACCCGCTATCGTTTCTCTATATGTGGTACTTTATTTAAATAATTTACCCGTAAAGGTATAATTTCTTTTTGAAGACTATTAGCAAACCACTCTTTTTAATAGGGTTAGAGTTATGGTGTTTAACACCACTTTCAACAATTATCACCAGCTATGTCGTAGCGGTCAGTTTTATGGGTGGGGAATCCGGATCGCGGAGTACCCTATGAAAACCACCGACCTGTCACAAGTCAATGACAAACTTTATCACATAATGTTGTAATCGAGTACTCCTCGCCTGAGCGGGATTCGAACTCACAACGTTAGTGATGATTGCACAGGTAGTTGTAAATCCAAATACCATACGATCACGACCACGGTGGCCTCCATCTTTTCAATAAATTGTGATGTTGGTTATAATAACCCTACTTTACTCTAATTAGTACCCCACGGAGACAGTGAATGAGACTGAAATTTTACCACATTATATTCATTTGACCATAAGAAACAAACGGGATTTTTTGGGGGTGATTAATGCCACTTTCAGCAATATTTCAGCTACATCTTCATGGCGACCAGTTTTAGTGGTGAA
The DNA here is from genome assembly GCA_002080005.1 of Gigantidas platifrons. Taxonomy (NCBI): domain Eukaryota; kingdom Metazoa; phylum Mollusca; class Bivalvia; order Mytilida; family Modiolidae; genus Gigantidas; species Gigantidas platifrons. Next base: position 1,652,360 of record MJUT01058894.1, on the reverse strand, counting down.
TGAAGCCGGAGTACCCGGAATCACCGATCATGGGCAAGCAACTGGTATAAACTTTGTCACTTGCGGTTGCGAGTCGAGTGCACCCTTTTTTAAATTTACAAGGCCGGGCGCGAACCCACGCCGTATTGGTGATAGACATGTATGATCGAGTTGTTAACAGTTAGGTAATCCAACTACATAATTCATTGAGCCACCCGGGCCCTCAAACGGGATTTTCATTCCGAGTATTATTATATAACCTTATGTAATCATCACATTTCTTTTATTTGCCTTTAAAAATCAATTCTCAAGATACCCTCATTTTGGATATCTGACATGAAGAAAATTATGTTCAATATATATACCACCAATATGGAGTTACATATCACCATAAAAAGGAGACATGCAATTCACCAGTTGCATTTGCTAAGCTGGCCCTCATTAGCTCAGTTTTGGAATTTTGGTAGCAAATTTTCATATACATAATGTATATCATTTCTTAAAATAGTTACGGGTGCTCCCGTATACATATCTATCAACAATTTTATGTAAATATTTTCAATTCTAACATTTATAAAATGTCCTTCATTCTTTTCGGGAAATTGGATTCTCCGCGGTCCTCCGGTTTCCTCCACCAATAAAACTGACCGCCACGATATAATTGAAATATTGTGGAAAGTGGTGTTAAACACCACCAAACAAACAAACAAACAAACAAACAAAAATGTTCTTGAATTGCAGGACTAACTTGTAAAGCCTTGGACCTTTTGGGTTCTACTGTCAGGTTCCGGCCATCGAACCCGAGCCATGTTCCTCACAGTCTGCAAAAGTTTCAGTATTTGATAAGCCCATCTTTGTACCTTCCATTTTATCAACAATCTGTATGTGTATACTACAATTTTATTACATGTATATGTATCTTTTGTTTACATTGACCACCAACACACCACAAAAAAAATATATGCACTTTGTATATTGTTTAATGCATCCGCTACACCACCAATTGTAATGCTGCGGACCCCGTCCCATGTCAAAGTCGACATGCGCACCACAATGTATATAGCATTACAAAGGTCTTACTGGATGTCGGAGTTTAGATGAAAGGATTCAACAAATTACAAATGCCATTTAAAGCCAGATATTTTATTAAATAATATCAATATGAGTAGACACGTCCTATAGAGGATGAAAATGAATATAATAGATTTTAATTTGATATTTCCAATACCTTTTTTTCTAGTTTATTTCATAGCCGGGGACTGGTAACAATCATTGCACGAAATGCATGGTGAAAACCCTTATATTATATATAATATAGCAAGTGACAACCATACAGTTTACCCCCATTGTGCTCTGGATATGAGGATAAGCGGTCAGTGCACGACGTGCTTCTGAAATACCCCCCCCCCCC
>MJUT01058894.1:1640569-1650959 GCA_002080005.1 Gigantidas platifrons | reverse complement strand
CCCCCCCCGGGTCAGGTAATTAATCTCATAATATACAACGGAAAGCCAAATAATAGTCTTTGTGATACCCCCCTCCAAATAATTCAATTTTGAAGATTTTCCTGTATAATAATCCATAATACTTATGAATTAATGGGACTTTGTACACGAATTTACCAATAACAAATTAAAAAATCTAGTCCTATTTTAACGCCCTTATTTGAGAATGAATGAAATAGTCCTTCTCAAAATCTAGACTTGATTGAATACAAACTGCATGAATAACAGGTGAGCATCGAACTACATTTATTAAGTAGTATCTTGTATTCCATATCTCCAGCTGCCTGACGTATCAATGAGCCATAATAAAAATTATATAAACCAATCGTATCATTAATTTCAGGTCAATTTTCATGTCATTAATTTTATATCATTCCTTGTACGTCAAAAGGAGGTCTGATTTGTCCCACAGCCACTGTCAATGCTTAAAAAAATGACATGAGAGGTCTTGAAAACTCATTGCGTCAAAAATAGAAAACTCCGGATAGTTTTCGTATCCGCTTCCGAATATGGCTCTTCCGTCCGGAGTTTGTAATTCGTAATCACCAAAACGTTTTTAAATACTTATTTTTAACAAAGAAAAAAACATCCAAATTTAACTTTGCACATAAAATTTCGTTAAAAATTCTGACATAATATTATCTAAAATCTTCCTGTTTCACCGAAAAAGATGAAAATTTCTGTTATTTTCCTGTTAATTGTTGCTCTAATCTCTGTAAATGTGAATGCAGAAAGTCTCTACAGCGTTTTAGGTGTTTCCAAAGGAGCAACTCAACGGGAAATAAAAACGGCTTACAAAGAACTCGCAAGAGAATGGTAAATTTCTTGAAGACACCTATGCCATGGCTATGTATCTAGAGAACATGAGATAGGCTTGACATATGTTGATGTGCATATTTAAAAAGAGAATAACACATGGAACATGAAGCATGGAAAATTTTGTTGTCTTGTGTACATGTATTGATGTAACAACAGTGTTTTCTTTCCACCAGTGTATTCTTTCCAGAGGACAAGTTACACTAGTGTATAATTTCCAGAGGAATCATTACACTAGGTTATTTTTTCCATGCTAACCAGGGCTCACGTTGGAGGGTGAAGAAGTCGCCTTGAAAAGGTTGACTTCGCTTTCTCGTTGGTCAAAAGAGAAGTTCAAGTAATTTTGAAGAGTCGAGTCGCCCTGGCCTATGTCGCGGTAACAAGACAGTTTGGCACCAAGACAGTTCGGTATCAAGACAAATCGGTACCAGGACAAATCGGCACCGCATTTTCTTTCAAACAAACATGATTAGCTTTTTTTTTAAATAAAATCAAAGAAAGTTAAAAAAAAAAAAACAACATCAATGATCGTTTAAATGCAATCAAAACATAATTGATTTAAATATTCTCTTTAAAAGAAGCCATTATTAACTCTCTTAATTAAGATCAAAAGCAGTGATCAAATGTTTACAGCTTTTGTTTGCATTGTTGATTGTTTGATCTCTAAACATATAACGATAAGAAAATTATGTGTATGGATTTTTATTGATTTTAGAACCTACTTCACTTTATATACAAAATAGGCAAGAAATAATTTTTGTCAGATTTTCACAGGCACTTGTGTAGAGTCAAAAATATGCTCGCTATGTACCCAAAATATTTTCAGTACATAGCGAGCAAATTTTTGACTCTACATAAGTGCCTGTGGATTTTCATGGAATTTGTATTGCTAAAACAGAGAATTTCTCCATTTTTTTTTTTGATAACTTTGAAATATTTAGTGTGATTCATGATTCATGAGTTTTGTACGTAAAATCAAAGAAAAAAACACAAGTGCCGATTTGTCTTTTTGAGGTGTCGAATTGTCCGGGTGCCGATTTGTCTTGGTTTCGAAATGTCTCACATAGGTGCCAAAGTGTCCTGGTGCCGAAGTGTCTAGAATTCTATGTCGCTGCCCGCATATTTTCTCCACTTGTCATTTATGAAAATTACGATATCGTGCACATGTTTATTGAAATCTATCATATCCGTTATTAAGTATTTTGAAAGTGATTTTCCTGGAAAGTAATCCATTACGGTTTATAGAAACTTTAATTTCGTTCATTAGAGGTTTTGTTTATTGTTTATATATGCCCGGCTTAAAATAAAACTATTTGTATTCGTTTTTCGTAAACAAACAACAATGGCACCATTTTGGTAAGGGGATGCAATGCGGTACTGTGCTATGGGAAATGTTGATCAAACTTTTTGTCCGAAGCTACTTTCAACAAAACGAACCTTTGATTTATTTTTTTCATTTCTGTGACATGTTAATCATAGTTCTCATATCAAATATGTTCATATACATTGTATGCAAAGATTGCAATTCAAAATTCGTTGAAATGCTTGTAGATCCTTCAGATATTTATCCATCCGCATTGGTACATTTGTATTTTATAGTCGACACCGGGTTAATATTACGATCTATACAGACATGTGTTTACACAAATGTTAACACATATCCAATTAAAAAATAAACTTTGAACTACAGTAGCTTTCCTCCGTTGTTGCACTCTGATTTGAGGTCTGGCAAATAATAATTACAGCTTTTACTTTCTTCAGTTTTTGACTATTAGTATCAGTGACAATTTACGTTTGTGCTATATTTTCATTCCCTACTGTACTGTACTCCTATATATAGTTGGACCATTGAACAAATTGACAGAGACATCGTTCTTCTGCTGAAGATCACACAAATATGAGTTATTACAATTTGTGTGGTATTGGATCACAACACAGTAATATTTCAAAAGGAAAAGAAGGGTGGGGGTACATTATATAAAAATCACTGGTACATTTGTATGCAAGACTCCAATAGTCAAGGTAGACAGAAATAAAAATGTGACATTGAGTAGATGTCCTTAAGGTAGTTATGAATAAAAAAAAAAAACCCAGAACAAATCAGTTCAGACAGCTTTTTAACTATTTACTAAATTTGGGCAGGGTAACAGAAGGGTCGCGAAACAGTGTTTCGATTAATCGCAATTAGCTTCTCCCAGATGTCTCCCCACTTCTCTCTGTTGTCTCCTACTTTTCCCTGTGAGCTCTCTGAAAGAGAAGTCACTTATCCCTCTAATTTGAAAGTAGTGGGAGCCCTGCTAACCCTAACCAGAAATTCTACATACCGGAATAAAAGTATGCTTACACTTACACTGCATATTATTATCAACATGGAAACAATACGATCATGAATCATGATAGCTTATGAAACATAGCTCTTTATGGTCCTTTTCCAAAAAAACAAAACAAAACAAAACAAAAGGACCATAAAGAGCTACGGTTCCGCAGCTGGAATCATGATGATAATTAAGCTCATTGAGATTAGACTTCTGAGATATTTTCTGCTCTGTATCTGTAGGCTGAATATACAGAACAAAAAACCTCTTCGGAAGTCTAAACTCAACGAGATTAGAGGATAATAAACCATCTTTCTTATGGGTTTGTGGTTGACTAAGATGTTCATTCAATTAGCCAAAGTGGCAAATTAATTTTTTCAAGCTTGCATTGTGAGATTGTCACAAATGAAATTTATTGAAAGTGGCTTTTAAAAACACTTTTTAATCTAATTTATAATCTATCTAAACAGAAATATTTTTTTTTGTATACTATACTTAAATTGAAGTGTGAAATGAAATCGAAACGAAACGAGACACGATTAAAGCGAAATGAAATTAAGAGTAAATAATGTACAATGTACATATACAAATGTATATACATGTATATACAATGTATATTCCCTAAAAATAGATTTTTTTCTCTTTCGAAATTTGAATGGAATAGTTTTAGCTAATTGCACAACCTGGCCTAGACCTATTGGGTACAGGCTAATTCTGCATGTGGTTCAGAAAGTTCATAAAAGTCCTTTCAGGATACTTTACAGTCCTGTTTTATAGGTTATGGGGAGACTGAAGCCTTCAGTTTTCATATTACCGTTTCTGTGCGTTGAAGGATTTAAAATTTTGTGACAGAGATAATCATTCCATATCCCTTCTTTATTAACATCAGATTACGGATCGTTATATATGACTTTCTAAGAACATATAAAATTAACAACTCAGTTGATTTCTCTAAAGGAATTGGGATACGCTTACTCTATGTTGGTGCATATAATCCAAACTGCCATTTTCGATGTAATTTGAGTGGCTCATTCTTCGTTTATACTACTGCTTTGAACTGGGAGGGGGGGGTGGGTAGGTAAACCTGTGTGGCTTTCTTTCCCTCCATCAGATCCGCTACACTTTTTCACAGCAATTTTCTTTATTAAGAGCTAAAATAAAAATATCTATAAAGTACACCAATTCATTATTGTGAAACATTAACCAGTTATTGACTTGTCATGGTGCATTTTTGTTATAAGCTGTGTGAATAAAATTCAAATTATTTTCAATTCTGACTTAAATTTTGTATGTCTTTCTTTCAAATGTAAACCGTAAATATTATCAATGTATACCAAAAAGAGGGAGCCATTCAGCTTTAAAAGCGGAGATGTACTTGTGTTAAATGTCTAGCTCTTAGTTCATTCAAAGGGGATGGTGCCTTTGTCTTAGCTAGCAAGGATAACAAAATGGCAAACCACTAATTTATTTACGCCAAAATTGGGCTATTCTGAATAAAACCTCCTTGTTTCTGATGTTTACAAGGGACTTTTTAAAAATATAGATATATTTCATTGATTATCAAGTAGAGTATTTTTTTGCATTTCATTATGCTGTATTTTGTTGCGTTTCGTTTTGAATTTTTGTAATTGCGTTCCATTTTGATTTTTCGTTTTGCAGTTTAGTACAACCCTAAATTGAGACAAATATGTACCAAATGTAAAAGTAAAAACTGAATTGTTTTTATTGTAGGCATCCCGACAAGAACAGTGATGCTGATGCTGCTGACAGATTTACTAAGATTAATGAAGCATATGAGGTATGTCCACTTTTTTAGGCAAATTATTGCAACCGGAGCATATTTTAGAAATACTAAGCCTTCAAATACTTCAGAAATTGAAATTGTCATTTATATGTATATCTGAGATATATACAAAACTCGGATTTCATACACCAGAAATAGCAAAAAAAACAAATAAGCATGCTGATCTAGTACAAAGATAACCTCATCATCATCTCATTGACAATTAACTTGTTCTCACCATGATATAGCTGCAAAATGCTGAGTTGGTAGTAAACAACAATCACTCATTCCAAACAAAATTTGGAACGTACACTGGAAGGGAACGAAATCAAAAGTAGCAAAATCAGTTGGGCAGTTTCATGAACCATGTACCCCAAGTTCGATGGTACAGTCGACAGATTCCAAGTGAAGTTATACAAAGGCCATACTAGATCTGGTATCGTTCAGTCCTGTAAGGTTAGGAAAATGGGAGTACGAATATATTAATTGATAAAACGGCTCCTAAAATTGTAGTTTAGAGTTCGTTCACAGGGATCCAAGTTACTGTCTCCTTTACAATCTAAATTAAGTAAGTCTTGAAAGTTTACATATTTTAATATGGACAAAATATACATTTAGCAATTCATTTTACAAAAAATTTTGTTATGTTTACAAGCTACATATCATATTTAACCTCAAAGTTTTACATTTATCAAGTTGATACATTTATTTGTTCATTCAGCCAACTAAAAATGAGGGGTGGTTGTGATCGTATGGTAGTAAATAAGTTGGATTTACAACTACATTGTACCTGTGCAATCAGTGCCTATCACCACTAACGTTGCGAGTTCGCATCCCGCTCATGGTGAGATGTACTCGATACAATATTATGTGATAAAGTTAGTCAGTAAATTATGGCAGGTGGGTGGTTTTCTCCGTGCACCCTGGTTTCCTCAATCAATAAAACTGGCTGCCATGATATAACTGAAATATTGTTGAAAGTGGCATTAAACACCATAACCCTAACCCTATATTAAAATAGTAGATAACTCTTTTAAAGTGCAACGCCAACTAAAGAGGCGTTAATCTATATACTATAGATGAAAATTATTTTTTGATGCTCAGCTTTATTGAAAAAAATTTATGAGCGTTAATTTTTAAGGGCACTAAATCAATTAGAGAGTATGTTCTACATGGAAGTTCACTCCTAATTTCTTGTTACCATAGAAAGAAAATGATATATTTCAGACTCTTGGTGATGCAAAGAAAAGAGAACAGTATGATAGATTTGGTTACACAGCAGCAAGGGAACAACAGAAACCATCTCATGGATTCCATAGTCCTTTTGGTGATGGATTTTTCAGGGAATTCAATTTCAATTTTAATGGATTTAATCAAGGAGAATCTTATATACAAAAATTTGACATAAATTTGAGGTAAGTAAAATCTACAGGAAAGGGTTATAATTTTAACTACGATAACCTTCAGGCGAAATAAAACCAAAGTTATTGGTGCAAATTTGAATGAATTATATTTATAACATAACTTATAAATTGGAATCTTCATAAGCAACATTACTGTTAAAATACTGCTGACGTTATACACAGATGTAATTTTGTTGATGTGTATGAATGCTATGAAAATATAATTTCATATAAGGTCTTTAGATCATGTGAGGCTCATGATTGTAAACCACAGACCTGCCACCAGTCACTAACAAACTTTATCACATAATGTTGTATTGAGTACAATGGATGCATTGTCCAGCTCTTTTGGTTGTGCCCTGGGAACATTCACAACTTTTCAGCAGTATGGTATTTAATACCTCATTCTGATTAAAATATGTATTTATATGATTTGTTTATCATTTCAGAGCTTATGAAACACGGATTTTACCAGAGAGTGATAAGAAGCCATGTTTCCTGTACACCTATACTGATTTCTGTTTTGATTGTGCAAGGATAGAACACTTAGTGGACAAACTTATTAAAGACCTTGATGATATTGGTGAGATTTGTATATGGAAGTCTTTTTTTTCAAAGAAAGAAAATGAAATTACAAATTTGATAGTATATGAATATTATAAGTAAAAGTAAAAACTGGTTGGCTAGAATGTCTGTAATATCTTCCAATGGGAAATCAACTTGAATGTCATTTATTGCAAAACAAGTTATTGGTTGATATTAAACAAACTGCTACTGTCTGTTTCAACCTAACCTATGGAATGAAAAAATGAAGAAAAATATTATTGTTTCAGTGAAAATAAAAAAAATAAAATAAAGTAAAAAGGAAAAACAAATCTAAATGGGATAAATTGTTTCAATGACAATATTTATCTATTTAATGAACCACAAGAAAAAGAACACTAAAAAATAGTTGGTCAGTAAAAGAAGCTGATATTACAATTATGATATTCATTTATAGGTGTATGTGTTGGAACATTCCATGCTGGACGAGCAAGGTCGTTAGCTTCAACATTGAGGATAGAAAGAGTTCCGACACTTCTGATGCTAATTAACGGGCAACTGACTTTCTTCAAAGGTGGCGTCAGTACAACAACATTACGTAACTTTGCTAGAAATGTCTTCCCTACCAATATATTAACAAAGGTATGTTACTAAATAATTATGTCCTTCTTCTAATGATGCCTTTTGATGAACGATTTTGCTCTTTAAGCCATAAATCATTATTTCTAACATGTATAAAGAATGAGGTGTGTTTGCTAGAAATTGCATAATTCTTATATGGATGCCATGTGTCAATTGCTTTTAAAAGATTATCTAGTTAGACATACTTTTTTCTACATGTAGGGTTATGGTGTTTAACACCATTTTCAACCATATTTCAGTTATATCGTGGTGGTCAGTTTTGTTAGTGGAGGCACCCAAATTACTCGCAGAAAACCACAGACCTGTTGCAAATCACTGACAAACTTTATTACATAAAGTTATATCGAGTACACCTTGCCATAAGCGGGATTCAAAGTCATAAAGTTAGTGGTGATGGGCACTGATTGCACAGGTAGTTGTCAATCCAACTACTGTATGATCACGACCATGACAGCCCCTTTCTGCATGTAGGTGTGTACTGGATATGAAGGAATGAATGAAGTTTTATTTGAATCCTGAGATTAATACAGGACTTCGGGAAAATTTTGACTCAGTTGAAATTTTGTGTCAGCGTATATCGACATGGGACTCAACTGTAATAAAGAAAATCATAAAAGGACTAGTTTCCAATTTTTATTGTGTACTATCATTCCGAGATTTGGTAGTTTTGTTGTTTTAATGAACTTTAAAAGAAATTACTAGATTACGTCGTGAAGTGGTTTGGGTTATCGTGTTTAACGCCACTTTCAACAATATTTCAGTTATATTGTGGCAGTCAGTTTTATTGGTGGAGGAAACCGGAGTACCTGGAGAAATCCACCGACCCGCCGAAAGTCACTGACAGACTTTATCACATAGTGTTGTATCGAGTACACCTCTCAATGAGAGGGATTCGAATTCAACGGATTACGCAGTGAATTTATTTTAGTATTTCCTATTGTAGATAAATGATGCCAATTTCAAGGCTTTTCTAGAGGGATGGAATGACAACCATGTTAGGGCTCTGTTGTTTGTTAGACGGGAGGACATCGCAATGAGATTCTTAGCACCGGCTTTCTACCACAAAGAGTTCATTAAATTTGGTTATGTCAACTTGTGGTTGAATGATAATGTCAATTTAACCAAGAAATATAATGTCAACCGGTTCAGAGAGACATTACTTGTGTTTAATGAAGAGACAGAATCACCTGTAGCAACATTAGTTGTAAGTAGCTTGTTAGCCATAACATTTAATTATAGTATAACTACTCTTGTATTTCAAACTGCATCAGTGGCGTAATGATTAGCGTGCTTGCCTCGAGTGCAGTAGATCTAGGGTTCAAGCCCCGATCGGGTCAAACCAAAGACTATAAAATTGGTATTTGTTGCTTCTCTGCTAAGCACACAGCGTTAAGGAGAAAGAGCAAAGACTGCAGTGGTTGGCTCGGAATCAGGGCAACATGTCTATCCGCGAACTGTTGTTTCAGTGAGTGAGCACTATAAAAATCAAACTCAGCGTGTAATTTGAAACAGAACATTTCTGATAGAATTCCCTGTTTTAAAAAAAAGTAACATGTGATATTTACTGCCAATGACTATTAAATCTGAGGCATCAAATACCTTTTAGTTGAAATCTATTATAATAGAAATTACTACTATAGAATAATTGTATGTTATTCCAGATGCCACAGCTAAGTAGAAACACAATGGAGGAGGTTTTAACAGCTAATAGATTTCTCACATTACCACGACTGTCTTCACAGAGAAAATTTGAGGAAATTTGTCCCGAGGAAAGGAAAGCTATACGAAAAAGGTCTTATCTAATTTTGATGTATTTGTAGATATATTTTCTTGTTTGTATTTTATTCATCTCCTTTTCATGGGGGACCCGGGTGGCTCAATGAGTTAGGTGGTTGGATCTAACAGCTCATACAAGCCTATCACCAATATGGCATAGGTTCATGCTCAGCTTTGTAGATCGCAGTCACAAGTGATAAAGTTTACCAGTTACTTGCCCATGGTCGGTGGTTCTCTCTGGGTACTCCGGCTTCCTCCACCACTAAAACTAGTCGCCATAATATAGCTGAAATATTGCTGAAAGTGACGTTAATTCGGCTAAAATCAAATCAAATCAAAATCAAATCTCCTTTTCATTGTGGGAAGGTGTAATATCACTAAACCCAGGAACCAGTCGAAAAGGATGTATGATAAAGTAGTATGTAAATGCAAAATGAATTCCTACATTGTAATAAAAATAAACCCTATTAGATATGGCAAAATACTGAATGCCAGCAGACACCTACAGATAGTAAGATAATTTTAAGCCCATATTTGATGAAAGTGGTGTTAACCACCATAACCCTACTGATTTTCATCAATAATAATTGTCTTCCCTTCAAACGAAGAGAGACATATTGTTTTAGTCTGATTTTTTCTTCCACTTCTGCTTTTGCTTCTTCTGCTTCTTCTCAGCGAAGCTTGTCCGGACCATAACTTTTTTGTCTTTCCAGATAGGTCAATTATATTTGGTACGTGGGTGCATGACCATAAGGCGGTGTGTCGCGTACCATAATGACCTTCGTGATACCTTGACCTTTGACCTCAAGGTCAAATAATTGTTTTTTAAATAGTATTTTCTTGTCCGGGCCATAACATTTTTGTCTTTCGAGATAGGTCAATGATATTTGGTATGTGGGTGCATGACCATAAGGCAGTGTGTCACGTACCATAATGACCTTCGTGAGATCTTGACCTTTGGCCTTAAGGTCAAATAATTGTTTTTTAAATAGTATTTTCTTGACTGGGCCATAACATTTTTGTCTTTCGAGATAGGTCAATGATATTTGGTATGTGGGTGCATGACCATAAGG
>MJUT01058894.1:1607836-1639918 GCA_002080005.1 Gigantidas platifrons | reverse complement strand
AATTGTTTTTTAAATAGTATTTATTTGGTATGTGGGTGCATGACCATAAGGCGGTGTTTCGCATACCATAATGACCTTTGTGGGACCTTGACCTTTGACCTCAATGTTAAATAATTGTTTTTTAAATAGTATTTATTTGGTATGTGGGTGCATGACCATAAGGTGGTGTTTTGCATACCATAATGACCTTCGTGGGACCTTGACCTTTGACCTCAAGGTAAAAGAATTGTTTTTTTAAATAGTATTTTCTTGTCCAGGCCATAATATTTTTGTCTTTCGAGATAGGTCAGTGATATTTGGTATGTGGGTGCATGACCATAAGGTGGTGTGTTGCGTACCATAATGACCTTTGTGGGACCTTGACCTTTGACCTCAAGGTCAAATAATTGTTTTTTAAATAGTATTTTCTTGTTCGGGCCATCACATTTTTGTCTTTCGAGATAGGTTGTTGTACAGATGGCCGCATTAAGGGGAGACATAAGTTTTAGGTATCTAAAACAGTTCTTTCTAGTTTTGTATTTGAGTCAGTACAAAAAATATTTTAATGGCTATTTTTTTTAATTTGGTTGTACATTTTGTTTTCTCTCTGTTTTTCTTGTACTTTCAATTAAAACTGAAAAAAACAAGTGAAGATTTCTATTTTATTAACGTTATTAAAAATGATGACGGTTACATTAATTTAGTTTTGCATTTCTGGAAAAAAAATTAAATTACAGTTTCATAACATAGATGACTATGAAATACTGAATTAACTATGATGATATTGAACCTCTTTTAAGAGGTCACCTGTCTTATAAGTTCATTTTTCGTTGTCCCAAAGGTTACATCTTAATTCAGCTTTGACTGTAAATCCCAAATGCACCAACATTTTCAATTATTGTCTTGGATTCACATAAATAATGATGTAAAATAATATGGGAATTGATACAGTAATCATAAATAGCACATTTAATATATTAATGTGTCATTGCAGGCTTTGTGTAGTGTTATTGACCAAAAAGTCAGAAGCTGAGAATAAGAAATTTTTGAACAGCTACAGAAACTTTGTTCAGTCGTCCCCCTTGACAAGAAATGACAGGGTGAAATTTGCTTATATCTATGAAGATGCCCAGAATAACATTGTACAGACTTTATCTAAGGGAGATAACAGCGTAGAAGACAAAACACAAAGCAAGGTATTCATAATATAAAAATTACATGTACTGTATGTAGATATGAAAGTTTTCCTCTGATCAGCTATTTTCCTCTTTTTGAGCAAAATGTTTGATCCACGGAATAGGAGCAAATTTTTGATCTACGGAATAGAGGATTTCCTCTTTTTTTAGCAAAATATTTGGTTCAGAGAGCTAGAAAGTGAAGGTATTCGAGTACGGAATAAGTGATTTCTTCTTTTTTTAAGCAACATTTTTGATCCAGATAGCTGGAAAATGAAGGTAATCGGTTATGGGATAGGGGATTTCCCCCCTTTTTTAGCAAAATATTTGGTTCAGACAGCTAGAAAATGAAGGTATTTGGGTAAAAAATGGGGGATTTCCTCTTTTTTTCATCTCTGTGTTTACTTGAACATTTATGTAGCATTGTTTCATCGAATACAATGTAAACCACATCTATGGTGTAATGATTAGCAGTGTTATGTCAAGTATGGTTGATCGTGCTTCTCCGCTAAGCAGGTATCATTAAGGAATAAAAGCAAAGACTTGTTGGCTCGGAATCTGGATAATATGTACGAGTGGGCTGACATGTCTGTTCGTGGACTGTTGTTAGCACTATAAAAAAAATCCAACTTAGTGTATTGGTCTCGTACAAAGTTGACCTCAGCATCATCACATTGAAAATTAACTTGTTCTCGCCATAATATAGCTGAAAAATTGCTGAGGTGGTGTTAAACAACAATCATTCACTCACTCAAAGAAAAATGTCATAATGTTGAAAAAAATTGAGTAATAAGAAATATTAGAGTTAAATGATATTTAGAATAATGGCAGTTATGAAGGTCGAGACAGACATTATCACTAGTATGAAGACGAGTCCGATAGGATGAGCTGTGATAGTAGTAATAATGTATGTCGAGCCCTTTAAAACTGACGTTCTTGTTTTAACTGGTAACGTCTTAATGTATTTGATGTCACACTAATCGATAATTTTCAGTATCAGAGTCAATCTTTTGATACTGAAAATATTCCTTCGTGAGATCAAAGAAAAAGTATAGGGTTAGGGTTATGGTGTTTAACAACACTTTCAACAATATTTCAGTTATATCGTGGCGATCAGTTTTATTAGTAGAGGAAGCTGGAGTACCCGAAGAAAACGACCATTCGAAATCACAATGTTAGTTGTGATAGGCACTGATTGCATAGGTAGTTGTAAATCCAACTGCTATATGATCATGACCACGACAGCCCCTGAGAAAAAGTGTATAAATTACTGATAATTTGATTTCTTGTCTTTATAGATAGTTATTTTATGGAGAATGGAGAGAAATCACCTTACTTACAACTGGTTGGAGACAGGGTGGAATATTGAAAAGTTGGAGGACAGTCAAAAATATCTAGAGGAACAAGTCAAACACTTACTTAACTCAGATCAATCATTGTCATATAAAGCTATCCTTCCAGAGTTTAACAATGAACATGCATTGGTATGTTTGTAATATCAACTTCTTATTGCATGAACGGTCAAACCTCTATTAAGAGGTCATCTTTGGGACAAAGAAAAAAATGGCTTGATAAGACAGGTGACCTCTTAAAAGAGGTTCAATTCATATGAAATTTTCTATGACAGCACAAGAAAAAGGTGACCTTTTAATACAGGTGACTGCAGGGACAGGTTTGACTGTATATGTATATTCAGACATGCAAGCAAAGAGTACTGTAAACCAACTTTTGTTCGCGTGCTATAAACCTTCGCGACTTTCGCGGTAGAGTACAAAATCGTGAAAGTTTATATCCGCGAACAAGTCGGTCTAAAGTGTGTAAGAAACAAGAACATTTGGCTATCGCAAATTTAGATCTCCGCGAAACTGTCTTGATGCAGAAAAACGCGAAACATAATAGCCCCGATTTCTAAGGATTAGGGTTAAAGCGCATACATTGTTTAACTTACAATGAAATTAAAAGAAGATGTTTGATAAACTTTTTATTTTTTCTTATTTTTTGTGATACGCTAATAACATCTATCTGGTAACTTTTCATTTGTCATCGACCGTTCAAAAAAAACACAACAATAAATTATATTGACCAATCGGACAACAGCTCTCGACGTGTGTTGTTAGAATGCCACAGAATTTTATTTGGCCACAATCTACTAATTTTCTACTATAAGCGATCATCAGATCAACATTAATTGTTCAAGAGATTTCAGAAAGCTTTTCAACCATTGTGTGTATAATTCATACTTTAGAACTATTAAATGTACATATACTCTTTTAACACTATACTAAATATGTGTCTGCATCCGTCAGAGGACAAAACAGTAAGAGTGAGAACAGTACAAGGTACTTACACACTATTTGGTACATCGATACACAAAATTGTTACGCACACAGGCCTTTTAATAAGAGGCGGTACCACGTTCTTTTACCCTCTCAAGTTGATAATTGGTACCTCCTAATTTCAAAGCGTGTTGTATAAGATATTCATGTTCAAATTTGATGAAAAAGTAATGCCTGCAAATAATGAAGTACTGGTACTCTTGAAAACTGGTACCATCAGTACTGACAGGGAACCCACACAAGAAAACAATATGTAAATTTGTTGATTGTTTTTAACTGAGTGTATATTGTATGTATTAAAATAGTAAAAGTGGTTTATGTTTTGAATTTATTTATTAAAATTTATGCTTTATATTCAGGGGTTAGGGATATGGTGTTTAATGCCACTTTCAACAATATTTCACTTATATCTTGGCGATCAATTTTATTGATGGAGGAAACCGGAGTACCCGGAGAAAACCACTGACCTGTTGCAAGTCACTGACAAACCTTATCACATAATGTTGTATTGAGTACACTTCGCCATGAGCGGGATGCAAATTCATAATGTTAGTGGTAATAGGCACTGATTACGATCACGACTATGGTGGTTCTTAGAAAATAGAAGTGGTTTATGATTGGAATTTTAAAAATTTTACTTGGTAGTCATAAAATGAAAAACTAAAAATAGAACACTGTCGCAACAATTCCAAAATCCAATTGAAAAATTGTACAAACAAGAAAAATCGATACACCTAACATGTACATATTCATGGCTGCTTAAAATTTACCACTTTGTATTCAAAATGGCAGCTTTATCATGATATCATAGTTTATTATTAAATACAAGATTGTTTTTTATAAGTTATAAGTTTTTGTATGTTTAATAGTTTTTTTTTATCATGCTTTATTTCAGCATTTAGTCATAAGAATCTTTTACAAATTATGGAATTGGGCTGAAAGAATATATTATTATCTGTCAGCGTAAGTAAATNATCATAAGCCGTGAATGTGACATTATATACCCTGTCTATGACCGGAATAACTATTATATTATAGCTCACATCTTCATATTTAAGGAAGAAAAGAAAAAACAAAACAAAAACAAAAAACGATGCCAGTGCCGTATGGAAACGCCAAACTAATTCGGAATTTTCTATGCATAAATTTTTATCGAAGAGAAAGAGAAAAATTTTGCATGACTTTTATGCTTTGTAATTCAAATTAAATATCAATTAAAAACAGAACTTGGTTTTCTATAATCCTAAAATTATAATGTCTTAACGATATACCGTTTCTAAAATACTACATTCTTTCGACTTGTGAAGTTATAGATTTCTCATCATCATATTTTATAAGCTGGGAATGTCACATTATATACCCTGTTTGATAGCTGAATAACAGATATACATTTTTATTACGGATTTAACCATTGTTTTTTGTTTAAATACAGAACCCAACTGTATTGAATATATTTGCGTCTTTTATTTTCATTTTTCGTATTTCTAGATGTCCCTTTCCGTACCTCTGACATGCTTTCTTCAATGACGTCAAAATATTTATCACGTCATTGCTCTTGAAACGTTTTGTTTATTATGATGTTCGTCACGTTGTGGTACAGCCGTGGAACATAGGAGTTTGATGAATCGATCAGGTATTTGTGACGGAATTATATGTTGTAATATTTTTTTGTTCATAAAGCCGTTTTGAGTATAAAAACAACATTTAATTTGGTAAAAATACATGTATTTTTCCGTATTATGCTATTGATTCAGTGAAGCGGAATTTTTTGTCGTCCATGTTGTTATCGTTTTTGGGAGACTGAAATATACATGGGCCCCTCGACGGGATAGAAATATGTCTTATGTATACGGCTACAGACGTATACATAGCTTGATGTATATGGCTTGTTATCCAATCAGAATCTTTACATTTTTATGTGAGCTATAATATAATGTAATGATATGTCTGTATATTAATTATGGGTTAGAGTTAGGGTTGTACTGGCTAACGCTACTTTCAACAATATTTTAGTTATATCGTGGCGGTCAGTTTTATTAGTGGAGTTTCAAATATTGATACTGACGATGGTATCATGTTACATGTAAACTTTATTTACATATATCATATTATCATTGGGAGTCCCCAAAAGTTTACAAATTTTTGATTTTTACAATGTCTTGCCAAAATTTTCAAATATGTCATTTGGACTCATCAGATTAAATTGTTACAAGTATCCCTGATGATAAAATCCATATTAAAGTAAAATATTATATTTCTGATATTGTAGATATGATGGTGTGACCTATTTAACTATAGCTATGTCATTATTTCTCATGTTTGGTATGGGATTTTTCTTACAAAAAATGGCTGCTATTGAAGAGGAAGAAGTTAAGGAAAAAGTTACAAAGAAAGTAAAACCAAGACCTCCATCTGTGTAAGTATTTATTACGGTAAAGTGAAGCTGATGGAAACCTAGGAACAGGTGCAAAAAAGTGACAGGGTAAAATCATTTAATGGATGAATATTTAAATTGAACTAATTTAGATCCGTCCAATTTGTACCATGCACCGCTTTCATTTCAATAGGACTTTTCTTCATTAATCTTGATATAAATAATAAAATGGAAAAAAGGAATAAAAAATATAGATTTCTAATTTAGTGTGCGCAACACATTTCAGGAAAAACCTTCATCACGTATACTCAAAATCGATTGGTTGGAAAGCCAAATAATATTAAGCATTTGCAAAGCAAGAAAACTAAAATCGGCAAAGGTCACCTATGCTTGAGGGAGGAGAACTTTAGATTTAATAATTATTACATTATTTTAGGAAACTACAATTAGTATATATATTTATTATTGAAATTTACATTGTTGTAACAGTTCCAGAATCTAATAAAAAAATAGTATACATGACTGCTCACGAGTCACTTTCGTGCCTTGTAATTTGATGAACAATTTAATCACATTTGAGCAAGATCCATCTAAACTTGAGTAATAAATGTTCACAATTTTATTGATTTTATGTTTAAATTTTTTTTTATTTTAGGAATTCTCAGAACAAAAGTATTAATTTGTACGAACTGAGACCAGAGTCGTATGAAGAACTTGTTACTCATTGTGAAACAGGGCTAACATTTATAGTTTTGGTGGACGAAGACTCCAAGAAATTTTTACTAGAAGATTTTGGTAAAATGGTGTATCCATTAACAAGGTATGATATTAGATAATAAAAAAGTACGAAATTAAGAGATATTCAATTATGAATAAAAGAATACAGTCAAACTTGTCTTACCGACCTTCTCCATGTAACAATTTTTTTCCTTATCCGACCTTATTTATTTCTCCTCACCATTTTCCCGTGTATGTAACCTTTATATAATGACTCACTGTCTAATGGGACTAACGACTGTGTTGTAAGGTTGAAATTCCTTCGTATAATTACTGTTACAAGATTAGTTCTCTCCTTTGAAAGATACATTTTAGAAAAAAAATGATATCTTAGGTTGAAATATAGCGACTTATTGTCAGTTTTTGTATTGTATTACGGTAACCACATCTGTGGTGTAATGGCTAGCTCGCTTGCCTCGAGTGTTGTAGATTGTGGGTTCGAGCCCTGATTGGGTCAAACCAAAGACTATGAAATTGGTATTTGTTGCTTCTCCGCTAAGCACACAGCATAAAGGAGAAAGAGCAAAGACTGGTTGGCTCGGAATCAGGATAATGTGTCCGAGTGGGACGACTTGTCTACCTGCGGACTGTTGTTTCAGTGAGCTAGCACTATAAGAATCCAACTAAGAGTGTTGGTCTAGTACAAAGCTGACCTCATCATCTCATTAAAAATTAGCTTGTTCTTGCCATGCTATAGCTGAAAAATTGCTGAGTTGGCATTAATCACAATCAGTCAATCAATCAATGTATTACTGTATGTGAATTTGTATTTTCAATCTATTTATAGGTATAGTGGACTTACGTTTGGTTTTCTGAATTTAGACTTGTATATGGGTTGGTATAGACACCTTCTAGAAGAAAGCACAGATAGAAAAATAGATAGAAATAACATGAAAATTAGAAACTGTTTAGGTACTGTCCTCGCCATTAACGGCCATAGGCATTATTATTACATTTTTCATCCGAAACCAGCACGGAAATGGATACGTCACTCCAATAAAGTCTCAAGTGCTGTCGGTTTCGTCGATACAGATGATTCAGATGATAACGACGATGGTTCGCAACATAGATCAATTGACGAATTATTGAAAGGCTTAATGGATTGGACGGACAGAGTGTTCGATGGATCTGTACCCAAAATTAGAATTCCATGTTGGCCAGAGATGGCCATTAAGTAGTGTGTAAACCCCATTTATATTTTTTGTATATTGTACATCGATCTGTACTATTTTTGATTGTGTCCAAATGATATTTCTACTGACAATATATCGGTACTGTGTACCCTCGTACCGCTCCTCTGTAATATGCCAATTGCAACCTCATTTATCGCGATTAAATTTCAAATCCAAATTTTCAAAAATCATGACATTTATTTGAAAAAATTCTCCTCCGATATATTGCCAACCTCGGTATTTGTCCAAAAATGTTGGGGCCGTCGTGATCATGATCATATGGTTGTTGAATTTACAACTACCTGTGCAATAAATACCTATCACCACTTAAGTTGTGAGTTCGAACCCCGTTCATGCCGAGGTGTACTTGATAGAACATTATTTGATTGTCAGTGACTTGCGACAGTTCGGTTTTCTCCGGGTACTCTAGTTTACTCCACCAATAAAACTGACCACCATGATATAACTGAAATATATTTGAAAGTGGCATTAAAACACCATGCTCTAACTCTGATAAGGGTGGATTGTTTATGTCTTAGTCATATAGAGATAGGGATGTGTGCAATGCCCAAATACTAGATACAGTTCAAGAAATGGGTCAGGATGATTGAATAAATGATTGACATTAGATTTTGTATAGTGAATTAAGCTGTTTATACTATTACTAGACTTTATATAGACCAGTTCATGGAATGGTATTTTAAATCTCTCAGTATGTCTTTAGAGATCACCCTTTTGTATACTGAATTAAATTTTTACTGTTATTAGATTTTTTATAGACCTGTCCATGGATTGGTGTTTTTAATCTGTCAGTGCAATGATCCTGTCTTTAGAGATCCCCCCCTTCTGCCAACAAATTGTGGTCTTTTGAAATCTTTTTATTGTAGTCTCACAAAAAGAAACTGGACTCTCAAGATAGGTCCATCTACTGTGGAAGTATATATATTATTCGTGGAGTTTAAATTTTTGTGGATTTCGTGGTTCACTAAAAGCACGAAATGTAAAATCCAACGAAATATAAAATGTCTATATTATCATTGTTTGACAACACTAATTGAAGTACCCACAACCAAGGAAGTTTTCTCAAACCATGAAAATTGAAACCCACGAATATAGGTACTTTCACAGTATACCAGCAGAGAATTTGGATTGTTTTTATTACGTGTGACACAACTGATTTATTTTTATTATTATGAATCATGATGGAGATTCTCATTTTAAAAACTCTCTATTTAAAAACTGAAGACAAATTTTATTGTTTGTTATCAAAGTTGAAGAAAGGTTGCATGCAATGTTGTAAGGACCCTTAATTTTTTTATTCCTTATTTTATTTAAATTATTCACTTATTTTATATTGTATTTTTATGTGTTTGTGATAAGAGTGGTGTTTTTTTTTCTATTGTTTGTTAAAAATTTTAGCGATACAGTGATAAAACTTGAAGGAGGTCTAGTAGTCCAAGAACTCTAAATTTGACATGGGCCACTGAACATTTTCAACCTGTCGCTCTTCTGGCCACTGAACATTTTCAGCCTGTCGCTCATCTGGCTACTGAACATTACAATATTTGATGTGCAAAATCAGTAGCTACTCCCAAAAATTTTGCTGGAGACTGCTTTTTTATGGAGCACTGCTGATTTTCTCCCTGAAGATTACAATATTTCATGTGCAAAATCAGTTGCAGAATTTTGCTTGGGGCTGTTAAATTGTTATTTTAGGGTGCCCCAGCTGATTTTGTCCCTGAAGATTATAGGGGACAAACTACATGTAATATTTACTATCACACCCCAGATTGTTTGCAGGAACAAACTACATGTATGTGTAGTGGGTACTACATGTAGTTTCCATGGTTACAAGGGTATATGCAATTAAATCATGTTTGATATAGAAGATAATTTTCATCTGTATTTTTGTTTTGCTGTCTAGATTAAAATGTGTTCAAATGCCAATGTAAAATAGATATTTTTCTGCACAAATTTGAATTTCAATGAACACCATATTTTTTCACCAGTACTTCTGTATAGCCTGAGGCTAGATGTTGGGAGGGGGACATTCTTCCATTTTTTATATAATATTGATTCAGTTTTTTTTTATAAAGTATGCTATCTTGTAGATTAAGGTTAGTGAATGTTTAATTGTTATTGTACATTGTATGCCCATATATTTATGAAACGTTTTAATGTGAAAAACAATTTGAATTTAATTTCTATGCATCACTGTACTAGGAATCAAAGTTTCTTTTTGAACAGACAAGAAAAAGCATTAATTATTTTTAATCCAGGTTTTATGTGTTTTTATCTGTAATATGATGTAATGGTGCTCTATTGTAGTTTTGCCAAAACGTGATGTTATGTATCATACATATATTTGTTAACAGAATCTCAAAAATACAGTGAAAACTTTCTAAAACCGAAACGTCAAATCCACTAATGACGTGGTGTACTTGATACAACATTATATGATAAAGTTTGTCAGTGATTTCCGACAGGTCGGTGGTTTACTGAGGGTACTCAGGTTTCCTCCAACAATAAAATGACTGCCACGATATACTGTAAAATCACTTTTATTCGTGGGGTACCAATTTTTGTGGTTTTCGTGGGTATGTTGATCCATGAAATTAAGAATCCAACGAACAACGAACAATGAAACTTGGGAAGCAACTCGACATCGATATATTGACAAATGCTGTCCACGAATGACCTCGACTTTCTGGACCAGCTGCACAGGGTACAATTGACAATTTTAATGACGAAATAAGTACAAGCATTCCTTTTAATGGATTATAATCCACATGAACATATTTGTGAATTATTTGATTTTAAATTCATGTGTAAAAATGACAGAAATGTTAATATGTGAAAATATTTTAACAACTTCTGGTTATAGAAATCAAATTTACTTCCAAACCATACACTGATGTTGACACACTTCTAAGTGTTGTATAAACATTTTTCTATTAAAGTATACCACCCTTGCTTCAATAAGCATATTTTATCATCTTTCTTTAAACAATTAATGATCAATTATCCATAAGTGAACTGTACATTTTCCCCGGGGACAGGATTAATCTAGTGACACGACTACGAGTGAGAAAAAAACTTTATTGTTCTTTTTTTAGTTCTGAACAAAAATTGAAAATAAAATGGAGAGTAAATATATGTAAGACATAAAAACGAATTTCAATATATATTAAAGGACATTGATAGTGTACGTGCTAATATTAAAGTAATTTTAGTCGATTTTTTTAAACTTTCAAAATTGATCAAATAAATTCTGCTAAATTTACAAATGCCGGAATTTTCTACAACTGTCAAAATGAACACTTTAATTTAATATCCACGTTCTACTTCCAATCACATAATTATACGGCTCATCTGTCTAACATATTGAAGCTTTCTCAAAGACGTGCTACCCAATGAAGCTTATATATTATGTTGAAAATATAAATTCCACAAATTTTATTTTGGGTACAAACACAAAATCCACGAATTTACGAATCCACGAACTTGTAATTTTTAACCACACCACGAAAATTGATGCCCATGAAGAAAAGTACTTTCACAGTAATTGAAATATTGTTGAAAGTGGTGTTAAACACCATACTTTAACGCTAAGCAGGAATCCTGTGTAATTTAAGCATATTTTATTCTTTATAAGTAACAACAAATGCATTAGATACAAGTTTTTCAACATAGAAATGTCCTCTACATAATCCTTTATAAACTGAACTTTATATAAATAAAGTCCCAATGATGGAAATCTTTGTTAATTTAACCTGTATTAACCAAACATCTCTGTGTTCCAAACACATCAGCTGATCTCAAGGAGGTTCAGTTAAGTCAAGTTTCACTGTACCATACAATTACTATAATTTTATTGTTAAATCTTCCATAAGAATCTATGTTGCTATGACGAATGACAATCTAGTCAACCAGAACAAGTAAATCATTTTATCGGTAATTTGTTACAGTTTCCTTTGATCTTTACTACCCGATAAATTTAGTAACGACGTTCAGTTGACCACCGACTCGTGATACAAGAAATTATCAGCTGTTGGTCATTTGTCATGCGCGGTCTAATGTGACGTCATTAAACCTTTCATTCAAAATAAAGGTCAAATCACAAAGCTGTGTTAAAATTGTGAAATTACCGATAAAAAAAATAATAGTATTAAAAAAAGGTCAAAACACAAAAAAAAATCACAAAGCTTTGTTAAAATTGTGAAATTACCGATAAAAAATTATTAGTATTTTTTTTCACTCAACAAGAATTATCAGATTCGCTCTTCGAGCTCATCTGATATGGACCTGATAATCCTTGTCTTACAAAAAAAAAAAAATACTAGTAATTAATATATATCACTTTATGTAGAAAAACGGAGTAATTATTGACATTACAATGTGTAATATCTTCTCTTTTACCATAAGCAGTTGAGAACTTTGGTATGTACATGTAGGGCTTTTAATATTTTTTATGTATAGCAGGACTTCACTATTTACAGGCGGTAAAGTTTGTCAGTACCTTTTACAGGTAGGTGGTTTTCACCAACTTGACTGCCATGATATGGCTGAAATATTGTTAAATGTAGAGTTTAAACATCATCACCTTAACCCATAATCCTCTGTTTATTACATCCAGGAGATACAAAAAGGCATATTGTATTTTCTCCCATTATTACGGCATTTTAACCCCGCTGAACAAGTGGTGGAAAAATATGTAATCCTCTAGATTAAAATGTCTCGTGCCTTTCCCCACATTAATTTCAAACGCATTAATTTCAAATTTTGAAATAAAGTTCATGTTCAATAATGGGAGAAGCAAATTCTCCTTCAGTTACCCATGTGGGTTATGATATTTCTCCTCTCTCGAGAGTTAAATTAAAAAAAATTAACCACTCGCCTGACGGCTTGTAGTTAAAATTTTAAATTTAACTCTCTTGAGTGGAGAAATATCGTAACCCATGGGCAACTGAAGGAGAATCTATATTTATACAAATTGTTCTCAGGAAAATTTTGTGCCAAATATCAATACTGATGCATTTAAATATATATTATACCTAAACTGCATTTGTTGGTGCAGTCGAATTGCTCCCTATACTAGTATTCATCTAGGAATGCATATGTCCAGTATGCATTTGAAGAACATTTATCATTTATTTGGACATTTTTCCTTTTTTCTTGTGATCTCGTTGAGTAATATTTTCAGTATCTACAAACTGTCTCTGATGACGATGAACATTATCAGTTAGTGTTGTAATGATGTTACTGATAATAACAATTAGGTCAATTCTGAAGGTATCGACATACATTAATACTAGTATCACAGCTCGTCTTATTGGACTCACTGTCATACTAGTTATAAGATAATGTTTGTCTCGACCTTCACAACTGCCGATTTTCTATGCATGTAATTATAGAACTTTTTTTTTTTTAATATGATAGCATTTTACGCCACGATATAGCTGAAATATTTCTTAAATTGGCATTAAACACCAATCAATCATGATAGCATTTTATTGTTTTTGTATATGTGTTGTCTACAAATCTTGGTAGATATGCAGTGTTCTCCATATGAATAGAACGATTGCATTTTTTTTTTTTACATATATAGTGCAAAATATTGTTTACAAAGGAACAACATTATGTACTTTAATTTATTTTAGGGATGAAAAAGTGATTCCACCCTGTGTTAATTTATCATGTGAGTGAAAAGTAATTCCGCCATGTATTAATTTATTATGCGAGTGAAAAGTAATTCCACCATGTATTAATTTATTATGTGAATGAAAAGTGATTCCACTATGTATTAATTTATTATGCGAGTGAAAAGTAATTCCACCATGTATTAATTTATTATGTGAGTGAAAAGTGATTCCACCATGTATTAATTTATTATGTGAGTGAAAAGTGATTCCACTATGTATTAATTTATTATGC
This sequence comes from Gigantidas platifrons, assembly GCA_002080005.1. Taxonomy (NCBI): domain Eukaryota; kingdom Metazoa; phylum Mollusca; class Bivalvia; order Mytilida; family Modiolidae; genus Gigantidas; species Gigantidas platifrons. Next base: position 1,626,171 of record MJUT01058894.1, on the reverse strand, counting down.
GAGTGAAAAATAATTCCACCATGTATTAATTTATTATGTGAGTGAAATGTGATTCTACCATGTACTAATTTATCATGTGAGTGAAGAGTAATTCCACCATGTTTTAATTTATTATCCGAGTGAAAAGTAATTCCACCATGTATTAATTTATTATGTGAGTGAAAAATGATTCCACCATGTATTAATTTATTATGTGAGTGAAAAGTGATTCTACCATGTATTAATTTATCATGTGAGTGAAGAGTAATTCCACCATGTATTAATTTATTATCCGAGTGAAAAGTAATTCCGCCATGTATTAATTTATCATGCAAGTGAAAATTGATTCCACCATTATACCATCATGTATTAAATTAATGAGAAAAGAACTGAAATTGAAGTACATATACACTAGCACTGTGTGTGTGCATTCAATAGTCATGAAATACTCCTACAAAATTCTTATAGAGTAAAAATAGCATTGTAAAGGTGTGGTTTTTTTTTTACTCTCAAATTTTTCCTTCCATTTAGCTTCAAACTTTACATGTGTAGCAGTTCAAACATGCAGTTTAAAGACTCGCTTCCAATATTTGAACTAATGCTGCGAGTTTGAATCCCGCTCAGGCGAGGTGTACTTGATACAACATTATGTGATAAAAGTTTGTCAGTGACTTGCGACAGGTCAGTGGTGTTCTCCGGGGTACTCTTGTTTCCTCCACCAATAAAACTGACCACCACGATATAACTGAAATATTGTTGAAAGTGGCATTAAACACCATAACCCAATATTTGATGAACGCATCAATTTAACTGTCAAATTTGTGCTTGAAAAGAGTAAACTTTGAAGCCAAATTGAAGGAAAAATTTTAATTTGACAGTGTAAATGCATATTACGATTATGCAGTTAACATTTATGAAATTTCTTGTACTATATTGTTTTTATTTGTTTATTAAATAAATTGTTGGTGGTCAATTTCTTTGTTGTGTAATTTACAAGATGTTTTTTAGTCTGGTCAAACAAAGCATCATGCTAGAAGAACTTCCATTTGTTTTGCAAGAGGGGTCATATCTTATTTATGTTATTTGTATTTATTTACATGTACACTATTTCCATATCAGATGATAAACACGAATGGTGCCACTAATAATGGAGCAGGAACTACTTTCCTTTCTGGAGCACCCGGTTTTTTGTGTAGTGTTTTGTGAACCATTGTTTATCTTTTTGTTCTTTTTCTTTTGACCATTGTATTGCCTGTCCTTTGATTTACGACTTCTGGTTACCCTTTTGGGATCTTTAAACTTTTCTTGACTTTTGGTCTGATTAAAAATTAAACATTGTATGATAGAAATATTGATGATTGTTTAACATTTCTACATGTTGATCAGACACAACACAACAAGGGTTTGGGTTATGGTGTTTAACACCACTTTCAGCAATATTTCAGTTGTATCGTGGCAGTCAGTTTTATTGGTTGAGGAAGCTGGAGTACACAGAGAAAACCACCGACCTGCCACAAGTCACTGACAAACTTTATCACATAATGTTGTATCGAGTACCTCACCTGAGAGGGATTCAAACTCACAACATTAGCGGTGATAGGTACTGTTTGCATAGGTAGTTATAAATCCAACTACCATACGACCACGATGGCACACACAACACAATGATGAACAGAAAGTTTAAATAGTGATGATCACAATTCTACCAATGTCAACAAAGCGAATAATCATCTTTACCTCCTTGAACAGTGAAAAGGCCATGACATATGACCTTGAAAATCCAGGACATGGCTTGGAACAGAGGCAAAAATGTGGTGGGGGTGAACTAATTAATGAGATCCCAACGTTCTTCCTCTTCATAATTGGATTTCCAACATAAATACAGATATAAACAAACAATAAATAAAACCTGCACAGCTGCACTTCCACTCAAAAAAGATCACGTACTATCACACAAAATGAACGACAACATAAACATGAACAGTACAATAGCAAGGTCAATGAACGACAACATAAACATGAACAGTACAATAGCAGGGTCAATGAACACTCGGAGTAAACAGACTACTAGCTATATATATATATAAATAGCTAGGACGGTAAAATCTGTTGTATCAACTGAGGATTTGGTGAATCAATGAAAAAAACCTACACATATTTGCTTCCATAGTTGTATGAAGAGTTTGAAGATAGCAAAGGGGTAATCAGAATCCGTAAATCTAAGATACCAAAGAGGTAATCAGAATCCGTAAATCTAAGATACCAAAGAGGTAATCAGAATCTGTATATCTAAGATACCAAAGGGGTAATCAGAAGCTGTAAATCTAAGATACCAAAGAGGTAATCAGAAGCTGTAAATCTAAGATATCAAAGGGGTAATCAGAATCTGTAAATTGAAGACGAACAGACAACACAATGGCCGAAAGAAAAAGTACAAAAGGACAAAACATACAAATAAAACTAAAGATCGAGTAACGTGAGCCACACTAAAAACCGGGAGTGAACTTGGGTGCTTTGGAAGGGTAAGCAGTTCCTGCTCCACTAGTGGTACTCGTCGTGTTAATCTAGTTACAAACCCGGTGATAAGTCATGAATGAGGAAAGGACCGGGAAGTGTTTACGACAAGTGAAACATATCCGTGGTCATTTGTGACACAGATATTCAATAACAGTCAACCAAGTCATGGTGGCAACCGTAAAACTTTCATAGTGATGACTTCAATTTGACCAAGAGGAATCCTTGGTTCAGTAGCTTCCTTGTTAGCAGCAACCCTCTATCAAGGAAATCTTGAAAGGAACCACAAGCTCTGGAATATCGTATCTACTGAGAGATATATACTCCATCTGCAGGTGCTGCTGTAATGTTCCTACATGTATCCTACATGTGAATTTTAATTTTTTACAAATATAAGTAACAGACAGACAAATTTTGTAAGATTTTATTTAAGGATGTACTTGATATATCACAGAGTGCTCTAATGTAAAAATGATCATAAAATCTTCAAACTTAACAAACATCTATTATAAAAATCTGAAACATTTCTAAATATACAAAAAAAAAAAAAACAGTATCTAACACAACGGTATATAATAACTGTATTTAATCTGTATACCACAGTATTTAACAAGATAGAATAAAAAAAAACTGCATTTAAACTGCATACCAAAAGTATCTAACATGACAGTATAAAATTATTGCATTTTATTTGCATATGGCCATTTTACAACAATCGCATTTGTAAAACATTGTTGTGTCTAAGTTATAAATTATTATAAATATAAAGACAATTGTAACTTGACCTGTATTGTAAATGTTCAAAGACTTGTCTTAGTTTATTTTTTGATCAAGAAGATTTGAAATTAGAAACTTTTTAAAGGGAGGTAATTTTCAATAAAATATTTAATAGTAAGTTATAATCAATTCCTTTACATTTTTCCTGCATCATACTGTGCTTAGTAAATAATTATTTAAGTAACTAATCTATATTTTAGTACATTTTTTCTTATTAATATCGACTGTATTCATACCTAATTATATTTATACATAAGCAAGATCACCCTTGATTCGTTATCACATGCAATGCATTACGGGATATGTACAATATTAACATTTATGACTATTTACTTTAAAGACAAGACCGGATTAAAGAAAAACAAGTTATTTTCTTGTAGAAACATTTTTTTCAAAATAAAGTATTTCTTATAAACAATTTTAAATAAAATTTCAGAAAATTATTTTGTTTTGCAGAAGTTTTAAAAATGACGAATTATCTTTTTCTTTAATGTGTATACAAATGCAACAAATACTAGATATTTACTTAACTTTCCTGTTTTTATATGTTTAATGTGAAAATTAATAAACGTTTTGTTTTCTATTGTGCAAACCTACATGTACATTATTGCTTAAAATACACAAGAAACAACACTGGGGTTCCAATCTAACAAGCAATGAGATTAATATTAATACTGATAATGAAAAAAAACATATATATGTATATTTGTAATATTAATACGAATAAAATTGAGCAGCAATAAGAGGAAAAAAGATCTAACAACAGAAATAAGTGTAACAAAAACAAATGATCAAATAAAAAAAAAAGCACACAACATACTGGAGGTGCTTGGTGACAATAATACCATGTTATATATAATACTATATAGGGTAAAAAATAAGCAAGCCTACAAAAATAAACAAATATATCTAATTTTTAAAGAAAAAATTTATAACAGTAAATATTGATTTTCATTCATTTGTTGAAGATTATGTTAAATCATGTGTAACAAGACACATGATATTTTGAATTAATTTTTTTTTATTTTTTTTAAATTTAAATAACCAAAAATTAGATTTTTATTATATACACATTAAGACTTTTTTTGACATTTTTTTTAATTGTAATTTTGAATTCCCAAAAAAGAAAAAAAAAGAAAAATATTTAAATAACCAAAAATTTGATTTTTATTATATACAAATTCAGACTTTTCTGTACCATTAAATGGTATGTATTTTCACTTGGTACTTTACCCAACTTCCAAGAACATAAAAAAACAAGAGTGCATATATAGTCATTCAACTGAAAACAAGGCCATCTGATGCAGAGTTCTTACAATAAGTTTTTTCCAACCAGACTTATGAATAGCAGTCAAAAATAATTTTTGACATATGAACTAAACATAGTACTTTAAATAGGAATTAAAAATGAACAGAACACATTGTTTATCCTATTTTTTTAAAAACTAACTTTCATATTCTTTAGCACAATGTGAAATTCAAACCACATAAAGTTGATTTAAAAAAAATTACTGTATGAGCCTTGTTGTAATTACCAAACAATGATCCTACTCTGTAACATGATTGCACGTCAATTAAAACAACACTACACATAATCAACTTCCTTGTTTTCAGCTGATTTGAAGAAATAAGCCATTTTCTACATATTTTAATATCTACAGCTATGAAAGGCATTTTAGCCTGACTCATAGGCAGTAACCTATCATAGCCTATACTGATATATAATACTGAAAGTGAACACACAAGAAATATGTAAAAATATAAAATGTCTAAAAAATATGGAATACAAATGTAGTAACAAACAACAGCATGTAAATGAAAATACTTATATATAGGAGACTTCTTATGTTATTTACATGAGCAAATATTCAATATTTGTTAACAATTATTTTTTTCTTTTATAAAATTTATAGAACTTTAAGAATTTTATAAAATAGGATTTCTCAAAAAAATACAACCAAAAAAAGCAACATTATAATCCTGATTTTCAAAATCTGTTAAAATAATAATAAAAAAATATGACTAAGGAAAATGATAAAAATTGAGCAATATACTTATCTAACAAACAAGTTTCAGTATACAATTTGACCCCAATGGTGTACATGTACATTACTGTGTATAAAGCACACTTATTCAAATGCCTTGTGTTATCCTATACTTTCTATATGCCTCTATAAACAAAATGTACATATGCACTATCAAAAAAATTAGAAAATGCATACTAAGTTTAGATTACATATTAGAAGCTTATATAAATGCCAATCGCAAAATACATTTTTTTAAATATCTTTTTCTACTCCCAAAAAGGTAAAACTTGTCAATCAATAAAATAGCTGATGAAAACTATAATATTTCCCATCAATTATTTTCATCATATTGTTTATATTTAAAAAATAATAATAATAATGGCCATTGTGTTTTTACTGTTGTTGAATGAGTAAGGGGAGATAATCAATCAGCTGGTATAACTTTGCAGTCCAATCATATTCCTTATTTATTATTAATAAAAACATGCTATCAAGTATCAAACTTAAATTTGAAAAAAAAAAATACTTAAAAGAAATTAAAAATGTGAAAATAATTGCATGAAAACAATTTATATAGAAAAAAAATTGAATGTTTCAATTACAATTTTATAACAAATATTGTTTAAAATGAGGATCACAAAACATTTTCGCCTCTTCCTCCCATTCTGTCATTATGGTAATACATATTTAACACTTACTGAAAAAAAGGAAGAAAAGAGCTCACGAATATAAATTAACCGTGTACAGGAGTGATTTCAGGCAGTCGTTCTGGTGATTTGAAAGCAGTTGTTCCACGTAAATTTAAATCCTTATTTATACTGTTATAAGGATGCATTGAGGTGGATTGTGCTCTAGGGATGGCATATCGTACTGACGTTAGACTTTCCTTTGATGGCTGGATGTATGAATTTGTATAAGTAGATAAGAAATCTCCTTTTGTTTCATCTGCTATCTGATCTTTCCACTTCTTCTGCATTGTTTCTTTTAAACCAAAATTTGTGGCAGCACCTGGAATGAATACAAAACAAAAATTAGTCAAACAGGGTTCAGGGTTATGGTGTTTAATGCCACTTTCAACAATATTTCATAGTCAAACAGATTACAATGTACATTTATTTTTTTTCTCTCTCGTTCTAAAAAGTAATTGCTTCGTTCGCTACTAAACATCACACAACAATTAATTACTTGTTATAATGTCTGATGAAGAAAACGGTGCTGTACATTTACCTTAATTTGTCAAAGTGTAAAATAGGATTTTATAATTCAATTGTTCCTTTATATCCGTGTATTTTATAACTCACTTGTAAAATTTAAATTTCAAACAAATACTGTCATCATTTTGCTCTCAACACAGATTTCTTAAAGATTCTTCATTATAAATATATGTTATGTAACACAAAAAATGCCATCAACATATTTACAGTTCCATTCAAGAAGGAATTTACTATTGTAGTAGACCAACAAATGTAGCTAAAACAATGTCTAAAACTACAATCAAGAGTGAACACACACCATCTTGAAACCCTAATGAATATAAAATCTAGATACTATAAAATGTTATTTTCTCCTGCAATTGTGTGATTTTGAGTACTAATAAAGGGGGTCAAATAAATTTCAGTGTGATTTAGTCATGCACCTAACAAAAAAATTTCTTGTACCTGATTCATGTAGAGCAACAGTAAGAAATGGTAACAGTATAAGCACTGACGTCACAGATGACACCTTCAGATAATTTAGCAATTGTTTTGGACTTTTTGATATTGCAGGCTAAACCTAATATAGGTACATGGTCACTAAATATCAAAATAATTTGCACTCGCTACAAAACAGGCTAGAAAACCTCACCATAGTCTAGCTTTTCTACCCATTTCTAATAAAGTTCGTACAAGTAAATTATATATTTTCTGACATTGTAGGTATATTGTCTATAGATATGTAGTCTACATCAGTTTTTTAGTCAATATCCTAGTGAAATAATATTTTGTGGCATTTGGTTATTTTAAATTTGTTTACAAGTAACCAGAACCGAGAGGATGTAATGGTCTAGTACAATTAAAAAGCTACACATGTCCGAAACAAAATGAAAAAATCTACACATGTAAAAAAAAACATTCACTACATTAATTACACCCCAGTTACACAACTGACATTCACATGTAAATAAACAAATTGTAAGTATAATTCCATACATGTATAACCATACTTATTTCAGGAACTTAACATATATGAATACAAAGAAAATGTATGTTTTATAGACACAATTAACCTAATTATAATTACCTTTAAATAATTAATCAATGCATTAAAAAACTGTAAGAAGGCAAATTTTAGTTGAAGAATTGAAAATGATAGCATTATCACATCTGGACTTAGGGTTCTATTGTGTTTAATGCCACGTTCAACAATATTTTGTATTCTATATCATGATGGGACAGTTTTATTGGTGGAGGAAACCAGAGTACCCGGAGAAAACCACATACCATTACCTGTTGCAAGTCACTGACCAACTTTATCACATAATGTTGTATCGAGTACACCTCGTCTGAGCGGGATTTGAACTCACAATGTTAGTGGTGATAGGCACTGATTGCATAGGTAGTCATAAATCCAACTACCATACGATCACGACGGCCCCTCTAATTAACATAAGTCAAAGCCATTAATACATGTAGATTAAGAAACTTATCTCCTGTCATCAAACATTATTTTCTTTATTTCTAGATGTGTTATAAATGTAATTTAAGATTTAAATTACTGGTATTGTTCTATTTATAAATAACTATATTGATCTTTGAGAGATAAGGCATAATTAATACAGTCTGTCAAGCACTTTTTGGCTTCAAAAAATTAGGAAATCAGGAGGGTTTTTAGTTAAAAATCAGGAGATTATCAGGAATTGTTTTTATATAAAAAGTGATAAAAACCCCAAAAATGGCCACCTTCCTCCCCTCTTAAAGAACTTTCAGATTCCAGATGAAGGTCATTATCAGAATGTCAGAATGTAATTAGCAGGCTAAAAGGTCTTACTTAGGCCATTTTTCTCACCTCCTTTTATTGATAAGATGCTTTACACTTAAATAATTTCAACATATTATGTTATTATTTTTTTTTGTGGGGAAAAAGTTCAAAATCAGGAGTTATCAGGAGTTTATCTAACAAATTCAGGAAAAAATCAGGAACAGTTCATAATCAGGAAAAATCAGGAGTCGCTTGACAGACTGTTAATACAGCGTTTTAATTATTAGTCCCTTACCATATTTAATTAAAACCATTGGGAGTGTCGTGATCTTAAATTCAAAACATTTATTTTGAATTCAATTAATAAACTATTTAAATATAAAATTATTTATTTTATTATTATTATTTCAGAATCAGATTCAGTACAACCCTATTTAAATACAATGTTAGGTCATACTTTTTTTTTGCACCATGTTTTTTTCTTCAACTTTGGGATCTTTCTATGGCAAGCCATTTTTATATTTATTCTGTTTTCTTCATTAATAATTTTATAAAGATTTTAAAAGATTATAAAGCATCATCGTCTAACGTCTAAACAGCTGTTCATCTTGGCTCGTGTGAGCAGAATGAGATTATAAGAGCATGAACTGCCGTGGGTTAAAGTTTGTACATGGAACCCCTCCAACAATTTATAATGAAATTCCTTAAAACTATGTAAGCTTACTTATGACAATATGGAGAATGCATGTTGCTACAGCATTTGATTTTAAGTGGACCATTTTTATATGCCCGTCTAGAGATGGGCCGCATTATGTGATTGGGTATGGCGGGCGGGCGCCGGGCTTCCACAATAACTTTAGTTCTGTATATCGGATCTTTACCAAACTTGGCCACATGATTCCTCTGTGGAAGGGTAAGAACCCTATTTATGTTGCGGTCATTATGTCAAAGGTCACCATTACTATAAATAGAATTTTTGACAACAGGGTCGTTTCCACATAACTTTAGTTCTGTATATTGGATCTTTACCAAACTTGACCAAATGAGTCCCATGTGGAAGGGGAAGAACCTTTTTTATTTTGGGGTCATTAGGTCAAAGGTCAAGGTCACTGCTACTTTACAATTATTCTTTAATATTCTTTCGTGGACAATATTGATTAGTATTTGTGAAATAACCATTTTTTTTTATATATATACATGTAGCAGAACTTCATAAAAAAAATTAATATTCTTTCGTTGGACAATATTCATTTTAATATTTTGGGGTCATTAAGTCAAAGTCACCATTACTATAAATATAATTTTTATGTTTATTACTTTGTGTTAATAATCATTTTATTTTATAGCAGAATTTTCAAAAATAATAATATTCTTTAATTTGACAATATTCATAAATTTTGTGAAATAACCATTTTATTGCATAGAAAAACTTTAAAAAGGACAATTAAGAACATGTGCAATGCTCCATTTTAACCTGTGGAAGATTATTTGGAGGAGTATTGCATGCTACCTTTTGGCTACATTCTACATGAAATACTATATTGCTACAGCATAGTCAGAGACATAGCATGATAAATCACTGTGATAGCCGTATCCCTCATCTTGGTGATTTGGATCTATCTTTTGTTCATAAAATATTTTCAAAATTTCTTTTACATTTAGAGTGTTACTTACTATCACCCAAAATGCATATCAAAATTAAGTAAATAGATTAAACAACAGATCAAAAGATATATCAGTGTCACTAAGAAGAGTGATATGTCTATCACAGTGATTTATCACGCTACATTTGTATGTCTCTGACTGCACTGTACATTGTATATAAAAAAATAATAGTGCTATATTTTCCTTTTTTTAGTTTTGACACTTGTACTTCGGTTGTAGTGTTTGTTTCCAATCCTAGACTGTGGTTGATTATAGTATTGTGTACTTTGTGTTAAGTTTTAAGGGTTAACTGTTATGGTGTCTAACGCCACTTTCAACAATATTTCAGCTACATTGTACAATGTATATCGTGGCACTCAGTTTTAATGGTGGAGGAAACCAGAGTACCTGGAAAAAACTACTGACCCATCTCAAGTCACTGCTATATATAATGTTGTATCGAGTACACCTCACCATGAGCAGGATTTGAACTCACAACTTTAGTGGTGATAGGCACTGATTGCACAGGTAGTTGTAAATCCAACTATCATACGATCACGGCCACAGCATAGCTGTAAAGTTTTAAAGGAGAAATGTTGAATTTTGTATTAAAAACATACAACAGATCACATTTTTATACTAATACATGTACATGCTTTTGAAATCATATATCAGAAATGATTATTTTTACCTCGTAAAGGGAAATCTGACTTTTCGGGAGCCCAAGCTAACTGATGACCATTCCAGTCACGTAGTTCTGGTAGTGAATTCTCACGCCATCTGCCATTGTAAAACTCATCATACCAAGATACCATGTTATTTGAATAAGCTTTTCCATGATGATGAAATAAATTCTCTGGTCCAATGCCTTCATTGTTTAACAATGAAGCTTTCCTTCGTACAATAACATCTGGTCTGTGTCCTGTGAAATTCCGAAAGTCGGTTCTGTGTGTACTATTGTGTTTACAGTCACCTCGCAAAAACTACAAAAAAAACAAAAAAAAAACAAATTAATCAAATAGACCATTTGCATATTTTCTATTTGACTGTTTGACTCAGTTACGAAGGACTAAATGGGTCCTGTGCCATGAAAAAGCAGAGCAAAAAATACATCAGTATCACTTAGAAGAGCAATGTGTCTATCACAGTGATTTATCATGCTATGTCACTAAGACTTTCCCGTCGTAAAAGCACATGTTGATGAGTTATTGTCTGCTCGAATTTGGCAGGTTGAAAGTGAAACGGGAACGCTCCCCTACCTAAGGTTATAGGAATCATAGTAGGTTCATTACCACCTCTGCTAACTCAGCTGGTAGAGCCGGTGGCTTACAATGCCAGAGGTCCCGGGATCCAATCCCATCGAGGACATTGCGGTTTTTTTTAGGTAAAACAGGGTATCTCGAAAGTGAGTCCAGAAGTGTCCAGAAACACAAACTGATATTCAAATGCATGGTTATGATTTCTATCAAATAAATGTATGGGTTCTAAATAAATTTCCGGATTCAGGGCTATACCAATCACGATTCAGTTTATTTGAATTAATAACTTTCTTTTTTTAAATTGTCGCTAATCTTCTTATTCATCCGGATATTTTATGCAGGTCCCGTAATTGACATTCCTTTTACAATCACCCGATAATGAATATTTCTGGTCTCTCCCAAATTGTACTGTAAGGACCTTAAAAATCACTGTAATTTATAAAATATATATGAAATTTATTAAAAACATTTACATTTATTTGATAGAACTCATGAAAATGCATTCTGATATCATTATGTGCTTCTGGACTCTTCTGGACTCACTTTCGAGATGCCGGGTAAAACATGCTCTACTGTTACAAAAGATAGAACAGCCAACACCGCATAAATTGTGTGTGATCTTGCCCGCAAATGTAAAAATAACTGACCACCTTTCCCATCAAATTATTCAACCGTATTTGTACTGCAAAGACATATCATTATCAGCATTAAATAATTCATGGAAGTCAGACAGTGTTGCAAGTTTTAACATGGATTATCAGGTTATTAGTAAATTTTATCCAGAGCGATGATAATACTTGTACTACTATCTACCAACTCATGTTAAAACTCGCAACACAGTATGGCTACTATGAATTATTTCTTAATTATGCACCACCCCGCCAATAAACTATAAAAGTTATGAAAACTTATTTCACCTACATCTACTAGGTACAGAACTGTTATTCTGTTGCAGACCGTTATGTTTCGGAAAAACTATTGTGCTGCGGTGGCGGAAAAGAGTTAAAGAATGAACTGTGAAGAGAATATATAATCCAATCAACCACATGAACAAGACTCAAGAGTTGGTCTAGATCCCAAATTCATATTATCATTATTAAACTGATGTGTAGTGCTGTAGAAAGTATTATAGGATCTGAGCCAGCGGACAGGTGCCCCTTTGGGTCATAGCAGAAGGCTGTAACAGTGTCGTCACATCAACACATCACATCATGTCATGATAGAGTATCTGTAGGATATTGATAAACACATCATCGTCACATGTGACTAAACTTCAGTCCAGACTTACCGTATATCTGTCCTCTCCCCAATTTCCAATCAACACACCAGGCGAAAATTTTTGTTCTATTCTCCACCCTGGCATGTTCCATTTTCTTGGGTCTCCCTGTGCCATCTTTAGCTTTTCTTTTTTTTTTACACAATCAAAAAAAATCCAGTAAAAAGATAACCTAACAACACCCCGAAAACAAACTTTAAATTAGTCCGCGAGAGTTACAGAACAATACAAACAGCTTTAATAAAGGTGTTATGTTCGGTGTTTTACAATTTATCAAACAAGAAAATAAGATTAAAATTTAGAATATGCATATATGATCGCTGTCATATTTTTTCTGCAGTAATATTCATTGATTTAACGAACTATTTCTTTGCGCAGATTTTTTGTTGCTACAACGTTTCTATGAGGAATTCCCTAAAATTAAAACACGGACGGGTCGGTTTAAAATTTCCGGATTTAAGTTTGAAATCGCATTAGTTTAATATGATACATTTTTATTTCCAAGAAAATAACAACAACATACAAACACGATATGATAAAGTATGATGCAATGTTTAACTTTGTCCCCAAGTTATTGTTGGGAGCGAACAAAAGTTGTAAGAAAGGCTTGAATATAGTAACAGGCCAAAAGGCCCAATTATTTTACCAAAACACCGCCATGTCAAAGTTTATTATATTTTTATGATTCAAAAGTTATTAAATTATTGAATGTCTTCCAAATATTCGTTTTTGTTTGAATTTTCTCTTTATTAGCCATAAGTCGGGATGGGATCATTTTATTCGTTTTTACTTTATTTACTTTATTAAAATTATTAATTGCATATCATAGTTACATCTAATTTGATATATACATGTAGATCTATGGTTCATTAATTATTTCAATTATACGCCTTTATCCGTGCCGATTGCCTTTGATGATGTAATTAACATTCATAAAATAAAATCACACTTACACCTATGAAACTACCCTACAGTTCTAGCACGCCGAAACTGCGATTCCGAAATTCGAACATGAAAGAAAAGAGATTTTTGTTATCTGCAAACACGTAGAGTTTCCAAATTATTAACATATATTCTATCAGCGGTCAAAACCGGGTTTACAGTTACTGTGACACTAGCTACTCTCAAGGGGTGGTGTGAATCAGATGTGGATTCTGAAGAACTCTAAAGATCTGTTAGAGTACATACAATCTATAGGTCCCTCTCCCCTTGCAATAGCATTAAAACATTTGACACTATACCTCAAACTATGCTGAAGGACAATTAAAGGAGTTGGTCCAACTGTGTTTCCTTGATAGAGGGTTGCTGCTAACGAGGAAGCTACCGAACCAAGGGTTCCTCTTAGTTAAGTTGAAGGCATCACTTCGAAAGTTTTATGGTCGCAACCATGACTTGGTTGACCGTTATGGAATATCTGTGTCACAAATGACCATGGATATGTTCCAATTGTCGTAAACACTTCCCGTTCCTTTCCTCATTCATGACTTATCACCGGATTTGTAACTAGATTAACACGACGGGTGTCGCTAATGGAGCAGAAACTGCTAACCCTTCCGGAGTTCACCCCCGGTTTTTATTGGGGTTCGTGTTACTCGATCTTTAGTTTGATATGTATGTTAAAGTAAATCGTTGTTTAAACTTTTGTGCTTTTTCTTTTGGCCATTTTGTTATCTGTTCTTCTTTGATATATTGGGATTCTGATTACCCCTAAGGCCCTTTACTATCTTCAAACTCTTCTGTAACGGACACATTTTTTACTGCATCCATGACACATTAGAAAAGTTCGAAGGTACAAAATGGTAATCAGAGGCCGTAAATCGAAGGTCAAACAATACAACACAATGGCCAAACGAAAATGGACAAACAATGATCTACAAAGCACAGCACAGAAAACTAAAGATCGAGCAACACGAACCCCACTAAAACCTGGTGGTGAACTCAGGTGCCAAGGAAAATTATGCCAACGATTTTGGTGTTTGAAGGCTGTTTAAGTGTAATTCAGGACTTTCTTTAGAAAGATGTAAAAGATGTAAAGAAAATTATCCTATTTACCGATAATGTCAGTATACAACGCCATGTTTCTCATATAGTCGTAGGACACCACCGATAAGAAATAAAACAAACAACACAGCATAAGAGCCCTCCTACAAACAACCGGGGGTAAAAACCTCTTTTTTATGTGTATATTGTATATATAACGGACATAGCAACACAGAACTAAGAACGTAAAGAAACATAAAAAAACAAATGTTGGACACCACTTTACGAAAATAAATTCAAACACTAGTGGAGCAGGAACGACTACCCTTCCGGAGCACATGAGCTCACCCCCGGTTTTTAGTTGGGCTCGTCTTACTCGATCTTTAGTTTTATATATGTGTTTTGTAGAACGTTTGTCCTTTTGTCCTTTTTCTTTTGACCATTGTGTGGTCTGTTCTTCTTCGATATACGGATTCTGACCCCCCCCCCCCNNNNTTCGTATATTCAAACTCTTCTTATTATTAAGAGAATTTCTGGAAAATGTTATCACGATACAATAGTAAGCCAACTAATCAACAGTGAACAATGTATTTGTTTAATGCTGCTGAATGACGTAATAATGAGCATTGTTTAATGCTGCTGAATGACGTAATAATGAGCATTGTTTAATGCTGCTGAATGACGTAATAATGAGCATTGTTTAATGCTGCTGAATGACGTAATAATGAGCATTGTTTAATGATGCTGAATGACGTAATAATGAGCATTGTTTAATGCTGCTGAATGACGTAATAATGAGCATTGTTTAATGCTGCTGAATGACGTAATAATGAGCATTGTTTAATGCTGCTGAATGACGTAATAATGAGCATTGTTTAATGCTGCTGAATGACGTAATATTGAGCAGAGTCTGGATTAGAAAACTCAATGTGCTTCACGTGAAGATTTGTGTGGCAGTCCTCTGTCACCATCTGTAAAGTAGGAAATGTGATTTTAATCATATATAAAGGGTGAGAAAATAACTTGACTACATATATTTGGTTTGACTATTGTAACAAACTTCAAATACTATCTATGTTGTTATATCATATGTCATTCTTGTCGTTTAACGGTAGCACGATGAAGTGACTAGTGGAACAGGAAGTACCATCCCTTCCAGTGCACCTGACTTCACCCCATGTTGTTAGTGGAGTTCGTGTTGTTCAATCTTTCGTTTACTGTGTAGTGTTTTATAGATCGTTGTTTTATTTTTGTACTGTATCTTTTGGCCATTGCATTGTCTGTCCTTCTTCGATTTACGGCTTCTGATTACCCTCTGGAATCTTCAAACATATTCTTATGCTATACCCTGTACACACCTAAAATATTAGGTCGAATTGTCATTTACGACTTTCTTTAAGGCAGACTCTTGGCCTTTCACAACATTTCCCCCATAATCTAGTCAAAATATAAATGTTGTAGCAACTTATGAATTTTCTAGTTGGTATAAAATTATCCCTGGATTTTTACAGGATTCAAATATCTACAAATTATGAGATATGTCATTGATGGCTCATTGAAAGTAAAAAAAATACGACTATATCCGTTCTTTGGACATTCTAACTTTCTACCCATAGACCAAACCAAGTGTCGCTGTTTTACAAACATTCTAACTGTCTACCCATAGACCAAACCAAGTGTCGCTGTTTTACAAACATTCTAACTGTCTACCCATAGACCAAGCCAAGGGTAATCGTTTTAAATACATGATGTATTGTTTGTACTCTTGTTCTAATCTTTAATATAGCTGATATACTGCTCATCTGACGTTAAACAATAAAAATCAATCAATCAATTATTCTAATCATTTTCCTTCGACATGTACGAGTGATATTTATTGGATTTGGTTGCATGCAATGGCACATCACAATTGTCGTGAAGTAACAGGAATTAAAATTTGAAGTGATGTTTTAGAGTAACATGACGGGTGCCACTGATGGAGCAAGAACTGCTTGCATTTCCGGGGTACCTCCCGATCCCCCCTGAATATTTGTAGGATTCTTGTTGCTCAATCTTTAGTTTTCTATGTAATATTTTGTCTATCATTGCTTGCCATTGTGTCCCTTTATTTTCACCATGGTAACTGTAGTGCTTCAATTTTGGCTTCTGACTACCCATTTGGTATCTTCAGTCTTTTCTTTCAGACATTTCATATCAGTCATATTATATATACCAGAATATAGATAGGGCATAATATCCAATATACCTTAAAGTGATCATTTGCGCAACCAATGAAAACTCCAGCATTGCTTGTTTTAAATTGTTTATCGAAAGCTCCGCCTTTGAAATGTGCTATGGCCGTATAATGTGGAAGTGTAGAACATATAGCTTTCACCTGCAAATAATAATTGAGGTATATCCTACTCAGTATATCATGGACCAAAATGTAGGTATTTGACATGGTATTTGGAGTCGTAAACATTTATCGAATGTGGTGTTGACTGATGATTAGTGTGGTGTATGCTAATGATTAGTGTGGTGTATGCTAATGATTAGTGTGGTGTATGCTAATGATTAGTGTGGTGTATGCTAATGATTAGTGTTGTGTATGCTAATGATTAGTGTGGCAAATGTAGTCTTTTGTGTCAAAGATCCTGTGTTTCATACATGGCCAAGTCAGATCAAAGACTATAATATTGGTATTTGTTATTTCACTGCAGAAACAAGAACAAAGACAGTTAGCGCGAAGTCGTCGGATTAATGCCTCTGAGTGGAGCAACATTTCTGCTTATGGACTGTTATTTCATTGAATGGTAAAACTTCAAAACAGAAATCATCATTTCGACAAACAGTAGTTAGTTCTCGCCTTCACGTAGATTGAAAACAAAAAAAGCAACCAGGCTCTCACTCTCCTACATGGCACTTGTCGAATCAATGTTTTATTTTTCTACAAGGTTTTAAATATTCCTCCTTACCCTTTTCCCTTCTGTCCAGGAATTCCAATTAGCACCAATCCTATTACATGACCTTTGGACAAAATAAACAACAGGTGAGTGTTGTCCATCCGGACATCCATGACGTCCAACAGCTTCGTTATGAGCCACACCAGACAACACTTTAAGAGCATCACAATTCCGTCTAATCGGTGCTAAAAATTGGAAACATTAGAAAAAAGAGGCATAAACAAACAACAAAGAGGAAATAATAACAATTTAGTACATAACATATGAAAATGTTGTATTTTGGTTGGATAATCAGTGTGAACTATTTTTGAACAGTACACTTGACAACGGGAGACTATACATAGCGACGGGAACTATACCAGTTTCAAACGATTTCCCGCGGGGACTATACCTGTGGCATAGATTTATCTCCCTTAAAATAGACTTGCTCATGTAGTCTGCTGTCAACATTGCCAGGTTTGGCAATGCAAATATAATGTTACATTGTAAATTTTATTATTTATATTATATTGAGTTTGCGTGTGTTTTTCTTTTATGTCTGTAATGGGATGTTATGTACTAAATATATTATTGTCTTCTCCCTCGAGAACAGTTTTTCTATAGTCTTGTCTGGTGATGTATAGTGCCCTCGCCGTTGGCTCAGGCACTATACCCCACCAGACAACACTATGGGAAAACAGTTCCCACAGGAGGAGGCACTAATAGAATAATAGTACAACGCTAGTATGATCAGTCAAACGTACATGGGTGGGTCTCATTGACGAGTTTAACCCCGGGAAGTGTTTGTACCTGGATCCAAGACAAACTCTTGATTTCCATGCCATGTGTGTCTGTCTTTATCATTCCCGTATCTGGAAGCTTGAGCGAAGTTTGACTGACGAGTTGATCGGATTATTGTTGTCATATTGTCGACAATTATTGATTTAACTTTTCATTGCAAAAATATAATATAATAAAGTTTTTTGGGAGCAAGAAAACC
>MJUT01058894.1:1594719-1607827 GCA_002080005.1 Gigantidas platifrons | reverse complement strand
TGACTGAGGTAGGAGAACCTATGTTTTATCTGAGGTCACCTATGACTGAGGTAGGAGAACCTATGTTTTATCTGAGGTCACATATGACTGAGGTAGGAGAACCTATGTTTTATCTGAGGTCACCTATGACTGAGGTAGGAGAACCTATGTTTTATCTGAGGTCACCTATGACTGAGGTAGGAGAACCTATGTTTTAATAATAATAACACGATTTAGGGACTGTAAATTTTTCGATAAAAATATATCTGATAAACCGTGTCAGTGCCGAAACACTGTCTACTGATCAGATGATACCATCGTGGGCTAATAATCTATCAGCAGAGGTAAAAATATAAGTATAAAATCAAAAAGAGAACTTGTGAGAACAAAACTACCAACTAGCACAAATGTGGCATTTTATTGTGCTATAATATAACATACCAAAGGACAAACTGAAACAATTAATATTACTTTAGTCATTTCGAAGCTAATATTTCTATTTAATTTATTCAAAGATATTTGACCCAAAAAATAGTAGTTGCAGAGCTCAATATTGGAAGGAGAAAACTACATTACAAAACATACTGGCAAACACAACTAATGTTATATATGTGTGAGGAAAACACATGTTACTTTTAGTTCATGTCTGTGAAGTGTTTTGTCTATCATTTTTATCCATTTGTCCTTTTTCTACTGGCCACGGTATTGGTTGTCCATCGTCTAATTACGGTTTCTTATTACCTCCTTGGTATCCTCAAACTTTTGTTAATGATAAATATTTACCTGGTGTTGTAGGTTTCTCTGTGGTAGTGGTTGTTGTTGTTGTTGTTGTTGGGTCTGCAAAACATAACATATACTAAGCTGCATTAAATACCAGTATCCAAATAAAAACAACATTTTATAGCAGCATATAACGAAGTTGTCGATATGCTCGAACTGGGAGCACGTACCGTGTGTAACCATTCTGGTTCAGGACAGATATATCCTGTCGGATGCACAATGTGAGAATCTGCTTGAACATGGCTACATTAACCATTGGCCGTACCGTACTAAGCACATACATGGGAAGACGTCGCCTGAAAGACGATGGTATATTCGCCTCGCCGTCACAATGGACCCGGGCATGTTTTACTTATTCGTTAAAGGTACATGTAGCAGGGTTTACTCTTTTCCAATGAATGATGGCTCTGTATTACTCGACAAGATAGAAGGTCAAGCATGGGGACATACCAAGGAACAAATTGCCGTTGCATATAAAATATAAAAATATCTAGTCTGGACGGACCGCAACTGCGATTTTATGAAAGGCGTAGAGATGTAATTTAGTTTCCTCGAGTCGCTCTTATGTTTATGAACCAACATAATTTACTGGTCTTTCAGCAACACAACGCTCGTCCACACTACCAGGATATCGATTGACTTCCTAACTGCTCAAAAGTTTGATAACATGCAGCGGCAATGCTTATCCTTGATATGGCCCCAATTTAATATATTTAATTAATACAAAGGTAAAGATCCTCTACCACTATGTAGCTCAGCTTTTGCGTTCATTTTCATCAAACTTTCTTTAAAAGAAACAAGGGTTTATTTTTTAATAGACGAGTCTTCATCTTCACATGAAAACAAAATCAAGACAAAAAGAAAGCAGCGAAAACAACAATAGCCTTAATGCAATGGACAGACGTGAATACACAAGATATTGATTTCTTACCAATTTTAAATTGAATCTTTGCAGTGAATATGTGGTTTGGTATATATGGGGTCGAATATAGATCATATTTCATAGCCAGACAGTGAAGCATATATTTCGTCTTTACTTCCAGTTGTTTGTAGGAGGGTTCATGTCTTATTTACGGTATTTGTGTGTTTGTTTACACATATTGTGTTGGGTTTTTGTTTCGTTTGTCTTCATCATGTTTACCCAATGTTGCCAGTGTCTCTGGATTGTCCATTCTTGATTGTCCTTTCGGTTTTCTCTAACGTTTATTTCCATTTGAGATCATTAGTGATTTACTTTTATAATGAGGATCATGACAGTAATCTTCACATAAAAACGGGGTACAATTATAATTAAAAGTACTGTAGCATTATTAATTAGTCTTATGATATTCATTAGTGTCCACTTTGTGGGAATCAAATTTATGCGAATTAAATTTTAAAGCATTTTCATTTATATAATTTTGTATATGTATATTCATACCTATTAAACACGTGCATACACGTGCAACACATGTTTTGTGGTAACCATGGCTACATATTTCATGCTTACAGTCAACGGCAGGATTGTGGCACACTTCTGAGTGTGGTGCTAAAACAGATGGCATGATAACAATAAAGTACATATGTAATAACGACAGAATTGTGGCACATTTCAGATTTGTGGACCTTAAGCGGGTAACATAAACTACAATCAAGTATATATATATTAACCGCAGGGTTGGGGCTCACTTCGGATTATTAAACTAAAACAGAAAGCTACAAAAATAAAAATCCTACACTATAAATAGATCGTACATGTATATCGCTCATTTGGCAAAACATAGTTAGGTACCAGTATTATTACTGTACATTGGACTATATTGTATCTATCAAGTTACGAAATGATGTCTAGATTCGGAGACGGTGTCTGTAGTGGCATCAATCAGGTTGTAAGTAGTTAGTGCTATAATGTTAAAAATCACTTTCAATAATATTTTGGGGCCGGTGTGGTCGTGATCGAATGTTAGTTGTATTTACAACTACCTATGCAATGAGTGCCTATCACCACTGAAGTTGTGGGTTCGAATCCCGCTCAGGCGAGGTGTACTCGATGCAACATTATGTAATACAATTTGGCAGTGACTGGCGACAGGTCGATTTGAACGCCATTTTCAACAATATTTCAGTTATATATCGTGGCAGTCAGTTTTTATTGGTGGAGGAAACTGGAGTACCGGGAAAAGTACTACCGACCTACCGCAATTCACTGACAAACTTTATCACTTGATGTTGTATTGAGTGCACCTCGTATGAGCGGGATTCGAACTCACAACGTTAGTGGTGATAGGCACTGATTGCATGGGTAGTTGTAAATCCAACCACGACGGCCCCTAACTAACGTACATGTACATGAAAGATCACTCTATTGGCTCTTTACAGAATAATAATATCAAATAGTTCTAAAACGATTACCCTTAGTAGTCGTTGGAGCTGAAAGAAAAATAAGACGTCGAGATACAAATATAATCGTTGGCAAATTTTCTAATTCGCATGACAATAAAATGGCATTGTGAAAAATTTATTGTGTCACATGACCCACAGAATGTACATTAACCTGTGTTAGTTTTCACTAGAAATCATATAGTATATTTTAAACAGTGTAAAGTATAAGTGGAAAATAGACTAGTGAGTTTAGGGGATCTACAGTATTCATATTGGCGGACAAACCATTCAAAACCATAAATTTCGCAGGTGAGATATAATAGTGTGATATCCTCATTTTTATCCATCAAATAATTTCCTAGATTTGCATATAGGGCACACAGTAACTGACAACACCTAAACTATTCCAGTTTTGCAAACATTGATATGTATTTTTTTCCTTGGTCATGAAAAGCAGCATAGCATAACAGATGCATATCCTTATATGATTATATTCTTCTTCTACCTTATTGTAATCGAACAAAGCCATTAAAAGCTCATCTCATTGTTTTTGAGATCGTTGAATCTAGACTGTACATCGACGTAGCATTTTAAAATCAACACGGTGATATTTATTCTATTGTGGAAAGCGATTTGATGGATAGGAATATTGTAGCATACCCAGTTTTTAACATATTTAAAGGCATGTGAGTTGTCATATATATATATATGTATCATGGGTATCGATTAAGCTTCTGTTTCTCCGGTTTTCGATTGTATTATGGAGGTGTTCCGACAGTGTGGTATTTTTTTTTCTGGTTTTTCATATTGTTACTGGTATATCACAGTCTATAAAAAATGTAGATATTAATCAAATTATTAAAGTACGTGCGACACGTGTATGGAATAACCCTCATCTTTCGAAAGATTGAAAAAGCGAAATGATGTAAAAAATATTTGGGAGCAAGAAAGCCAAAGGGTCTAAGCGGGGTAACCATAATCTGTTAATGCCACCTATGCCCGAGTAAGGAGAACCTTAGTTTTAATAATAATAAAAAAAAAAATAAAAAAAATAATCACCATTTATTAACTGTAAAATTTCAATGATAAATATATCTAATAAGCCATGTCAGTGCCGAAACAACGATTGTTAGGCGGACGATGCCCTCCGTGACTAATAGTCCACCAGCAGAGGTATCGATCTAGTGCTAGTAATACAAATGTAGACTTTATATTATTGTATCTATTGCTGTAATTGGTGCGTAATTGTAACAGGGGTTGTCGTGGCCGTGATCGTATGGTAGTTGGAATTACAACTATATGTGCATTCAGTGCCTATCACCACTATAGTTGTGAGTTCGAACCCCGTTCATGGCGAGGTGTACTCGATACAACGTTATGTGATAAAGTTTGTCAATGAATTGCGACAGGTAGGTGGTAGTATCCGAGCTTCATCCACCAATAACACTGACGGCCACGATATATATATATATATAGCTGAAATATTGTTGAAAGTGGCGTTAAAAACCGTTGTAGCCGCTAATTCACCATTTCATTGCATTGTTTAGTTTATGTTACATTGTAATTTGACATTGACACAAAAAAACGAATTTTCATAGAACTTATGTACACACATATTACATATTATGCCACTTTTGGTTACCTAAAAATAAAGTTTGTAATATTCGTATACTTACTTTGGACGCACTGACATTTGCTGTTTACACAAGCAGATTGGTGGTTAATGAAACAGTTGAGGAAGTAGCAATCAGTTTTTGGATTATTGCAAATCACTGTCGCTTTAATTAGAAAAAAAAGTAACAAATGGATTTAAATTAAGCACTCTCTTGTCTCGTACTGTTCTGAAGGATTAATTAAAAAAAAAACCGGGTAGAATCTACTTTGGCGGACCCAGGAGGTCAGATATTGTAATAATCAACGCGCATGACCCATAACCTTTCATTTCGGTACCATGTGGATATGACAACAAAAGGGTTGAGGTTAGGGTCCGCTAAAGTAGAAGTACTCCAAAACAACTTCTGTTTGGAACTCACGACATTTACTCATTATGATATAAAAGATCGAATATTAATTAGATTGCCCCGATTCTGGTCGCAACGTATTGCTTCCAATTCAGAGCATCTGAGTTTATTGCTTCCAATTCAGAGCATCTGAGTTTATTGCTTCCAATTCAGAGCATCTGAGTTCATCATCGGTTTTAGTTGTGTTGGCATTGATGATCGTTATATTTCCCTGTATGTTTTCCAGATCATTGTTTGTCCTTTTGCCACCTTTATGACCATTGTATTATCTATTGTTCTAATTACTGCTTCTGAATACCCCTCTTTTTTATTTTTAAACTTTTCTTAAAATATGTGTAAATTAATGAATTTATCTCATATCCACAACTCAGTATCCTCAGTTTTATTGGCGGAGGAAACCGGAGTACCCGGAGAAAACCACCGACATGTCGCAAGTCGCTGACCAACGTTATTGCATAATGTTGTATCGAGTACAGCTAGGCATGAGCAGAATTCGAACTCACAACGTTGGTAGTTATAGGCACTGATTGCATATGTAACTTTAAATCCAATTACCTTACGAACATGACAACGACGGCGCCTTTAAACCTTTAAACATCGCAGAGTGAATGCTAGCATATTAAATTTGCAATACACTATTTGCATTAGAAGTATAATATGTCGCAGAAACCGCAATGTCATATACATATTTTGCATAATTTGCATAGTATAACTGTTGTGATTCTCAAAATTTCTCGAGGAAAATAAACAATTGGAAACATGTGGAAATGCTGGAATTCTGTTTTCCTAAATCAATTCATGATATAGTGCATGTACTGATAATAAGGAGCGTATTCAAATGTTAAGGAACGATCATTTATCTGTTGAACAAAACATATTTTGTCGCAAAAATAATGATCTGTATCTGCAGTTTACAACAAGAAATGTATTGCAAAATTTGAAAGGGAACGATTTTTCATCTTACGAAAAAAGATGATCATATTTTGGTTTTATGTGAACAAAATGTGGCTCTGGTGAAATAAATACTTATCTAAAAGTTAAATGGTCGGTACATAAATGCAAGGCGATCTTTAGTCTACACAAATACGGTACTTTACTAACTGATAAAC
The DNA here is from genome assembly GCA_002080005.1 of Gigantidas platifrons. Classification (NCBI taxonomy): domain Eukaryota; kingdom Metazoa; phylum Mollusca; class Bivalvia; order Mytilida; family Modiolidae; genus Gigantidas; species Gigantidas platifrons. Next base: position 1,601,577 of record MJUT01058894.1, on the reverse strand, counting down.
ACTACACGTGTGCTTCTTGCATGGTTACATATGATAATGTACAATGAAAACACCTAATTGTAGTTAGAACATATTAGGTGTTTTCATTATAGTATTAAGGTGGTACCTAACACTACAGGGAGACAACTTTTTAAAATCAGTTGAACGTTTTGATCATATGATGTTTGTATGCAAATTTCAAGCATATCGGTGATCAAAACCACAGAGAGAAAAACTGCTTTGTGGCTTTTGAATTTATAGCTCTGAGTCTGTTGGTTGGAATTTGTTAAAATTTTGATATTTATTACAGTGGATATATTCAAACACACTGCCAAAAAAAAACAAAAAAAACGAAAATTAAATGAGCAAATCAAATTTTACCTGAAGTGTATGGCACCACCTTAAATGCTCCTTTTCTGGGTTACACATGCATGAACTCCTGAAAAGAACTGTTTAATACCTATAATTCTTCAATTTGAATCTTTTCCTTGTTTTTATTATTAAACTGATTTCAAGCTTGCTTTCAATCGGACACTATCGTAGTTTCCCGTCGGCTGTCACTACATTGTTTATGCTGGTTATGCAAAACAGTTCATCTAGTTATAAACGAATCAAAAACGCAAAACAGTTCATCGAGTTATGAACGAATCTAAAACAAACAGGTGACAATGTTTTGTCCAATCAAAAGGCACGAAAGCGATATACGTTAATTCTATAAGAATTATTATACAGTATCATATGTAACTGTTCTGTTCATTGTACATTATTATGGGACGAAGTCCCAACTATGGTAGAAATAGCAATTTTTTTCTATATACTAATGACTAAATTTTCATGCACCGGAAATGACATACCGGAAGCAATACATGTACAGCTACAGTTAGTCTGGTACTCGTGACCCCTCTAACAACAACAAAATCCGAGGGGTCACGAGAACCAGACTAAGCTACAGTGGGTTTCCGCAAAAAATTCGATGCAGTAAAAAAATGCTCTTGTAGGGGCACGAGTATCAAAGTACTAAAAACGACATATTGTATAAATAAAATCAAGAACGGGTACAAGGATGTAGAAAAAAAATCAAGTTGCAGCTCTCGTGAGAAGTGGAACCTGTTCAAAATATCGCGAGATAGAGCGTGAAGTAGTCCTTGACAACCATAAACAAAGATGACCGACAATGTTTATAATTTTTATGATGTATAAAACTAATGACGGCTTTTCTCGTGAATAAAGCATCGCACATGAACAACAAAATGTGCAAACTAAAGCTATAGTACAATAAAGTTTATTTACTACTTCCAGCTATTAACCATGTTCGGTAGCGGATACGAAAACTGTCCGGAGTTTGGTCCCCGATATATATTGTATAAAGAAATTAAAAAGCTTACATTGAACACTTATTTTAGTTAAATTGTATCAAACTTGAAGCGTACACGAAGCCAAATAACGTCTAATCTTTACGTTTCAAACTGGAAGTCTTCATATGACGCCAATGACGTCATGTTGGTTATGTTCCAAAGTCGTCAATAACATTTCGCGGATTTTTTTTCAGTATAAAATGATTGATTGATTGATTGATTGGTGTTTAACGTCCAGCGAGCAATTTTTCAGCTATATTCAGGACGAGAATAATTTAAACGCCACGAGACTCGAAACAAGGAAATGTGATGGGTAGGGACGGATAATTTAGCCAGTGCAACATGTCTCTTATGGACCACTCATCATGAGCATAATGCTCATAGTGAGCTGTTACACTGGGTTCTTTAACGTGCGAAGAGGGTGGCAATCTCTCAACACGGGACCTCGGTTTTATTTACGTCTCATCCGAAGGACGGGTTGGCTGTGAATTTCTACATCCCGCACAACCGACGGACGCTCCTTCAAGCCGAAGAAGCTCTCGGTCCCATTTCTATACCCCGGGGTTCCCGCGGGGATGACCCCTTTTAGAGGACTAGTGCCTCTAGGACGGACAAAACCTGGTGCCTATTCTACCCCGGCACACCCTCTGGGAGGGGGTGTTTAAAATGATAAGGAATTGTGCTTTTTTCTGATTGGCCTAAACAGCATTTTCTCAACTCTACCTCAGAGTGAGTACACCTCACGTGCAGTGAGTATACCTTGCGTGAGGTATATTCGGGCTTGCCCACCAACCAATGGGATGGGCAAGGGTTAAGGGGGTGGGCAAAGGGAAGGATTAAGTGGAAGGGATAAGGGGATGGGTGAATTGATAAGGGTAGTGTGGGAAGGGATATGGGTAGTGGGGGATGGGGAAAGGGAAATAAAGGATGGGATAACAATGGGAATGGTTATCTTGACACGCATGAAAAAAGTGATGTATTTGTTTACAGTACACTGTACATGTCGTCTCCATTTACGGAATTAACACAGTTGCAAATGAAATAGATGTAGTTTTGAAATTTTTTGACTTGGGAATGACAATACAAGCTTTAATTTCACANTAAAGTAGTTATTGACTTTTAATTTCAGTCTACTCATGACTATGCGGACCTGGTCAATGATTGATTAACCTCGGCCGTTGGCCTCGGTCAATCAATCATTGATCAGGTCCGTAAAGTCATGAGTAGACCTCATTAAAAGTCAATAATTGTATAATGATAAAATCATTTACTAAATATTAAATCAATATGTTAAGGCATTACAAAGTAAATTGTCGGACTGACGGACGTGGACGGAGTATAAAACTATAGTCCTCTCGACTTTCGTCAGTAGTGATCTAAAAGGTTTGAGAAGTATCGCCAATTTATTAAATAGTCTTCAGAAATACATTGGTAAGATGCAAGTAAGATACTTATACGTGTAGGTTTACTGTTGAGGGTATATTTTGCCGGCATTTAAGCAACATAAAAGTTTTATTTTCTCTTTTCAACACAATGTCACAAAATAATCAAGCAATCAATATATAACAAAAATACCTATTTGAACAAGATAACCGATGCTCTTTTACAAATGTATTTGTAAAAGACAAATTCCCTTCTCAAAGAAAACTCTATCAATACGCAGGGTGCACCGACAGGTCAAAAGTATGTTATTCGACGTTGCAAGGCATATATACAACGAAAGGCAAGTTGTCCAAAAATTACGATTAGTTCATAATTAGTCTCAAAATATACAAAGGATAAAAAGGACAAGCCACGAAATTGCATGTTATTGTGTGTAAAGTCTTTAAAAGTTTGTATTCGTCATGCGATAGAAAAAAAAATGTCATGCAAACTGTCGAAAAGGATATATTATTACACGAGAAAACGTGGCAACCATTTCTATCAATGTTTTATGCAATTCTATATTTTTTTGATACATTTAGTAGTCTCGAGGCCGTTCAAAATTCGATTTTGCTCGGACCTTTCGGACTATCGACCCTCCGGACTATTGACCCTTCGGACCATTGACCATTCGGACTATTGACCCTTCGAACCATTGACCCTTCGGACTAATGAACTGACACGGATTTTAAAAGTAACCAATCAAACAGACACGAGTATAAAAAAAACCTGGGACATTTCTTGTAGCACGTGTTGTTAGTTATTGGATTACTAAGACATTATTTCGGCAAAAGTAAGTACAAATGTACTTTTAGTTCACTTTATGTATTATAATATTGTATTAAAGATGAGTTCTTCATTATCGCATACTGTTGTAAACAAAAAGAAAATAAAGAATAATAGAAATAAGCTTTCGAGGTCAGTCGCGAACGGTAAACAATGAATTAAAACATCAAAACACCTTATCAAACAGTAGTCAATTTATGGTGACCGTGAAACGACCTGTGTCTTGAATGAATTTTAGAAGCTGCAAAAACATTGTTTATTTTTTTCATCAACTGCTCGTGTTTTGAGATCGATCAAGAAATGGACGTCATCTTATTAATTATCGACATTGTTTACGGAGTTTGTCGAATCGTCATTAAATCAGTACAACAATGCACTTATTTCTTATTTTTTTGTGAATCTGCTTTTAGTCGGTGTTTATTACGGATAAANTTGCAATTCCAGTTCCTCATAGATGTTATGAGACCAATGCATTGGTCCTTATATCACTCTATGTATATCTGGTCCCCTGAATAAGGGAAGATCCCTGTAATGGGAATTAAGGGAGGAAAAGGGGTAAGGGTTAAGGGTAGTGGGAAAAGGGGGGAGCGTTAAAGGTAGTGGGAAAAGGGGGGAGGGTTAAGGGTAGTGGGGAAAGGGGGAAGGGTTAAGGGTAGTGGGAAAAGGGGTTAAGGGTAATGGGAAAAGGGGGAAGGGTAATGGGAAAAGGGGAAAGGTAGCGGGATAGGGGGAAGGATTAAGGGTAGTGGGGAAAGGGGGAAGGGTTAAGGGTAGTGGGAAAAGGGGGAAGGGTTAAGGGTAGTGAGGAGAGGATTTAAGGGTAGTGGAGAAGGGTTAAGGGTAGTGAGGAGAGGGTTTAAGGGTAGTGGAGAAGGGTTAAAGGTAGTGGAGGAAGAGGAAGGGTTAAGGGTAGTGTGAAGGGTTAAGTGTAGTGGGAAAGGTTGAGGGTAGTAGGAAGAGTTAAGGTAGTAGGAAGAGGATGGGTGGTGGGAAAAGTGGATGGGGAAAGTTAAGGATGGGATAACGGTGGGAAGGTTAAGTTATCTGGACACGCTTGAAACCTGTGTCATACACTGAACAGATGTAACGTAGCTTATTGTCATGAAAAACGTCATGACTCCTATCCCATGGAATGAAGGAATGGGAGGTAGCTAATTTTCATGGGCAAACTTCTGATGTTTATTCTTATGTTTGAATGGTGCTATGTAGTTATTTTCATGGATAACACTTTGAAACCTGTGTCATACATTGAACAGATGTAAGGTAGCTTATTTTCATGGAACACTTCATGACTCCTATTTCATACAATGAAGAAAGGTCGGGTAGCTAATGTTCATGGACCATGCAATGAAAGAATGCGAGGTGACTAATTTTCATGGGGAAGCTTCTGGTGCTTATGCCTATGTTTGAATGGTGCAAGGCAGTTTATTTTCATGGATAACACCTTGAAACCTGTGTAATAAATTGAACAGATGTAAAGTATGTTATTTTCAAGGAAAACGTCATGACTCCTATCCCATGCAACGAAGGAATGCGAGGTAGCTAATTTTCATGGGCAAACTTCTGATGCTTATGCATATGTTCGAATGGTGCAAAGTAGTTTATTTTCATGGATAACACTTTGAAACCTGTGTCTAACATTGAACAGATGTAAGGTAGTATATTTTCATGGAAAAATCCATGACTATTATTCCATGCAATGAAGAAATGTCGAGTAGCTAATTTGCATGGACAAGTTTCAGATGCTTATGCTTATGCCTGAACGGTGCAAGGTAGTTTATTTTCATGGATAACACCTTGAAGGAAACCTCTGTCATACATTGAACATGCAGATGTAAGGTAGCTTATTGTTTTGATGGAAAACGTCATGACACCTATCCCATGCAACAAAGGAATGCGAGATAGCTAATTTTCATGGGCAAACTTCTGATGCTTATGCTTATGCTTGAATGGTGCAAGGTAGTTTATTTTCATGGATAACACTTTGAAATCTGTGTCATACATTGAACAGATGTAATTAAGGTATCTTATTTTCATGGAAAACGTCATGACTCCTATCCCATGCAATGAAGAAAGGTTAGGTAGCTAATTTTCAGGGACCATGAAATGAAAGAATGAGAAGTAGCTAATTTTCATAGACAAACTTCAGATGCTTATGTTTGAATGGTGCAAGGTAGTTTATTTGCATGGATAATACTTTGAAACCTGTGCCATACTTTGAACAGATGCAAAGGAGCTAATAACGTCTTGACTCCTATCCTATGCAATGAAGAGAGGTCAGATAGCTAATTTTCATGGACCATGAAATGAAAGAATGCGAGGTAGCTAATTTTCATAGACAAACTTCTGATGTTTATGCTTATGTTTGAAAGGTTCAAGGTAGTTTATTGTCATGGATAACATTTTGAAACCTGTGTCAACAGATGTAAGGTAGCTTATTTTCATGGAAAACGTCATGACTCCTATCCCATGCAACGAAGGAGTGCGCGGTAGCACATTTTCATGGACTCTGATGCTTATGTTGCTGTTTGAATGGTGCAAGGTAGCTTATTTTCATGAAAAACGTCATGACTCCTATCCCATACAATGAAGAAAGGTTAGGTAGCTACTTTTCATGGACCATGAAATGAAAGAATGCGAGGTAGCTCGGCAAACCTCAGATGCTTATGTTTATGTTTGAACGGTGTAAGGTAGTTTATTTTCATGGATAACACTTTGAAACCTATTCCATACACTGGACAGATGTAAGGTAGCTTATATTCATGGAAAACTTCATGACTTCTATCCCATGCAATGAAGGAATTATGCTGATTACGATTCAACTCTAGTCTTTACCTTTATTCTTTTACGCCATGTGCCAATATTAATTTTATAGTCTTTGGTTTGATCAGATCGTTGATCGAAACAACGATCTACGCACATTATGCGAGTATTCACCACAGGAGTGGTATTGCTTGTTATAACTAAACGTCTTATTTCTTTGGAATAGATATACACATTTTTGTATAGATTATCTATATGCAAAGCAGAAAATGCATTATGTACAGATAAATAATATTATGATTGATATATAGAAACTTGTTCATATCATATTACTATTTTTTTCTAATACAAATGTTGCCTGAGGGCAAGTGTGGACACAGAAATATGCTGTCCAAAAGGCAAGTGTGGGTGTCAATATTTCATATTAATAACTTAAAAAAAACAAAATTCATGGACACAGGGGTCCTGGATTTTTTCTAATAAAAAACTAATCCTGGATTATTATTTTTGTTTAAAGTTCGGTCCTTTGTTTTTATTTCAATTTTTCATCATA
>MJUT01058894.1:1565252-1594239 GCA_002080005.1 Gigantidas platifrons | reverse complement strand
TCATAAAACATCACACATGGTTTTGTCTATCATATTTCTTGAAGACAAACATAAAATTTTATTGCATTTATCAATATTTTATGAGTACCAACTGTTTTTTCAACACCGTATCTGTTCACGTGACTACACATGCTACTCACAGTGACCCGTGAGCCACATTAGCACGACTGAGCAGTCTTTTGTATATATGGTATATAATTATTGGACTTCGTCCCAAGTTAAGTAACACCTATTATCATATTATATGGAAAGGCGTAGGAATGGAACGGAAAGAGGGAGGGGTGGGTCTTTAGGAGTGGACCGGAAAGTGAGGGGGGGGGGTCTTTAGGACATGGCCGTAAATGAAGGGAAGCACAATCTACACCCTTGATATGTCACTATGCTGTTCCTCGTCCAGTATCATAATTAATTGTAATATTCGTTGTATCTTATCACAGGTAGCTGTACTGTACTTACTAGGCTTGCATCTGCATCTATAATTCACACATTCATGGTGGTAGCCATGGGAACATGATTGTAAATTACAATCAGTATGTGGATTATGACAAATTCCTGTAGCTGTAGCTGTGAGAATGTAAATGTAAATATAATCGTGAGAGCATAATATACACGTAGTTGTGAGAATGTGAATATAGATCTAGTTGTGCGAATGTGAATATAGTTGTGCGAATGTGAATATAGATATGAGAATGTGAATGTATTTGTGCGAATGTGAATATAGTTATGAGAATGTGAATGCAGTTGTGAGAATATAAAATATAATTGTGAGAATATAAACATAGTGAGAATATATAGCTTTGAGAATGTAAATGCAAATAAAGCTGTGAGAATTTAAATGTAGTTGTGAGAATGTAAATATAGTTTGCGAATGTAATTATAAAAATAGCTGTGAGAATGTAATTATAAAAATAGCTGTGAGAACGTAATTATAAAAATAGCTGTGAGAACATAGATATAGTAGTGAGAATGTAGATATAGCTTTGAAAATGTAAATGTAAATATAGGGTCAAATTAGTACCTTTTTGATCCGATAAAATGGTCCTTTGAAATTATACCTGTTTATCAATCTTTTTAAAAATAATAATTTTGCTATTTCAATTAATGCATTTAAGGGGATACGGTTGATTCGTTTACCTGAGGTATATTTGAGTAAACATGTTATTTGAATCTTCACATCAACGTAAAAGGCTACATGTAGTTGTATCACTGATTAGATGTATAGAGTCTCCTACTACGAATGGACTCTAATATTTCTCCATTATAATTGATAATTAACTTTTAAAAATTTTGATTTGGAGAGTGGAGAAATATCGCAATCCAGTGATAGCAGATAGGAAGGAGAATTTGTTTCTCCTATGACCAATTGTAAATTTCCGTCTTTAAGGACCATCGAAAGGAAATTGGCGGGAATTCACATGCAGAAATTTAGCAATAAATCTTGTAATGTAAATTTACCGTGAGTAGTTGGTACTGCTGTCGTTGGAACTGCAAAAAAAATTAGATGAATTTATTTGTTGAAAAATATCAAATTATATTTTTACGGATGCCACTAGTGTATCGGTAATTGTTACCCTTCCGGAACACCAGAATGCACCGGGTCCTGTTTTAGTAGGGATTGTGATGCACAATCTAGATTTCTGTATAGTGGTTTGTTGGCCATTGCTGGTTATTTGGACCTTTTTCTTTTTACCATTGTATTGTCTGTCCTTCTTCAAATATGATTTCTTCTCATAACCCATTAATACCTTCAGCTTTTCCTACATTGATACCATGCTATATAGTGGAAACATAGTTCGTTATCGTATTGTGGCGCTAAACTATTTTTCTAGCGAGGATAAAGTTTTTCTTATCTGAACATTTATATATGTAATTTCAGGGGCCGTCGTGGTCGTGATGGTATGGTAGTTGGATTTACAACTACATGTGCAATCTAAAGTTGTGTTCGAATCCCGCTCATTATGTGATAAAGTTTGTTATTGACTTGTGACAGGTCGGTGGTTTTCTCCAGGTACTCCGGTTTCCTTCATCAATAAAATTACCCACCACGATATGACTGAAGTATTGTTGAAAGTGGCGTTCAACACCATAACCTTTACCATTAACCCTATTAGTGCATTCCTGTACCTACGTATCTAATGATGGAATACAAACGTAGATATCAAATTTAGTGCGCAAAACGCCTTTCTGCAATAATCAAATTTAGTGCGCAAAACGCGTTTCTGGAATAACCTTCATCAGGTACGCTCACGAATATTTTCCGGCTATATAGTTCCTCTTTCAATAGCCTTAGCACAGCAATACTTAGTCGTTGTCATTTACACTGTATTTAGACCTTGATACAAATGACTGTTCTCATTCGTCTTTATATAGATATGTATATAGCATAGTGTATACCACTTAGTTTTTGCAGATGTTTAACGTATTATACTTACTTGCTGTGCACGCACATCTTAGGTTCACACATGTATGTTGGGTACGGTGAGGGCATTGTGGGTAATGACAATCAGTAATGGGATTATGACAAACCCTGTTCACTACTAATAAAGAAAAATAAAATGTTATATACGTCAACAAAAAATACTAGTTATCTATCTTTTTTTCAGTTTTCACAGAAATAGCCCCGCGTGAACAGTTTGACTTAAAAATCGTAGAAGTATGTCCTGCCGAAAACAACAATCCTACATCATTTAGATCAAAAATGAAAAGTTTGAAGATAACAAAGAGATAATCACAAGCCATAAATCAAAGCGAAGAAGAACAGACAATACAATGGTCAAAAGTAAAGAACAGACAATACAATGGTCAAAAGTAAAGAACAGACAATACAATGGTCAAAAGTAAAGAACAGACAATACAATGGTCAAAAGTAAAGAACAGACAATACAATGGTCAAAAGTAAAAGGACGAAAGGACAAACAGCGATCTATAAAACATTACTAAGAAAACTCAAGATCGAGTAACACGAATCCCACTAAAACTGGGGTGAAATTAGGTGCTACACAAGGATCAGCAGTGTCTGTTCTACAAAAGGATCAGCATTGTCTGTTCTACACAATGATCAGCAGTGTCTGTTCTACACAAGGATCAGCAGTGCCTGTTCTACACAATGATCAGCAGTGCCTGTTCCACATGTGGTACCCGTCGTGTTACTCTTGTTACAAACCCGGTGAAAAGTCATGAATAAGGTAAGAAAATAGGTAAGTTTAGCATAATATGTCGTGGGATAACAAGAAGATAAATGAACTCAGATTTATCAATGGATGTTACATATACAGCTCCATTACATTAAATTGATATGATTGATTGTGAATGATTGATTGACTGTTCCTTGCTGAAGATCCTAACCACCACGATATAACTGAAATATTGTTGAAAGTGGCTAAGATCCTAAGGCACATATTACATACATATTCAGGAAGAACAAGTTCAACAATATCTAAAAATATACGTAAATGAAGGAGGAATATAACAAATGAAGGAGGAATGTAACAAATGAAGGAGGAATGTAACAAATGAAGGAGGAATGTAACAAATGAAGGAGGAATATAACAAATGAAGGAGGAATGTAACAAATGAAGGAGGAATGTAACAAATGAAGGAGGAATGTAACAAATGAAGGAGGAATATAACAAATGAACCAACGACTTGTTTGGGTGCAACTGGGAAAATAGAGTTGGGTAGAATATGCCTATTTACAAAAGTAATCTTTAATGTGCAGGGTCAAAGTTGAAATATGTGCTTAAATTCTGACAACTAGTACCGTGTCAGCAAGGTCTATAAGTGATCGATACTTCCATATCTTTTCTTCAATTAACACACATTTGTCTTTCAATGATTGTTCGATACATTTTTAAAAGCAGGAATATATGTTGTAGGTCGACATCAAGGTGTAGATATAGGGTAAAATCAATATGATGCGCTAGGTGATACTGAAACATCTTAGCCTGCATATTTCCGTTTCTTGTCTACATAAAGTTGATTTACATGCTGAGAGGGCGTCGTGGCTGTGATCGATACAAAATGACACATTCTTACATTTCTCCTCACATTTTCAAACAGGTTAGTTATAATAGTGTGACATACTCCTTTATCCACAGGGGCCGCCGTGATCGTATGGTAGTTGGATTTATAACTACATAATGCAATCAGTGCCTATCACCACTGATGTTGTGAGTTCGAATCTCGATCAGGCGAGGTGTACAACATTATGTGATAAAATTTGTTAGTGACATGAGACAGATCGATGGTTTTCTCATGGTCCTCTGGTTTCCTTCATCAATAAAACTGACCACCACGATATAACTGAAATATTGTTGAAAGCGGCGTTAAACACCATCAAACAGCAACACCATTTACGTGCTAAGAAAGAAGGACATTACATATTATTCCATTCTTCAATTTATTCGTGTATAGCATGTTATCCTTCAACATATCTTGCTTGTTAGTATAACATTGTAATAACTGTATAACTACAAATTATCTGTAAACCGCATCGGTGGTGCAATGATTAGAGCGCTTTTCCTGAGTATGATAGATCGTGCGTTCGAGCACCGTCCTTGTAAAACGAAGACAAATACTATCAAACTAGAATTTGTTGCATGCAGCACTAAGTAGTAAAAGCAAAGCTTAGGACTGGTTGAGACGAAATCAGGATAATGTGTACGAGAGGAGCGACATGTGTACCCACTGATTGTTGTTGTAGTGTGTTAATTAGCACTTGTAAAATCCAACTAAAACACATCATCATCATCATCACTTCGAACTGTCACTTATTCCAGCCTTGATATAGCTAAACATTGCGTGTTTAGCGTTAAACAACAATCATACTCACTCACTATTATCTGTACTATACGTACTTGACTCACATATACACCTATGGCCATGGTGTGTGCATACGGGATAGTGACCATGGTGACAAAATAGATGGTTGCAATCCGTTCTGGTATGACAATATGTCGACGTTCCTATCAGAAAATTAGCATATTATATACGTGTACAAAATAGTTTTAAGATTGTGTCATATTTCGAAAAGGGCCTGACGTGGCCGTGATCGCATAGTAGTTGGATTTACAACTACCCATGTAATCAGTGCCTACCACCACTGATGTTGTGAGTTCGTATCTTGATCAGGGCGAGGTGTACTCGATGCAACATTATGTGATAACGTTTATGTCAGTGACTTACGACAGGTCGGTAGTTTTTTCCAAGACTCCTGTATCCCCCACCAGTAAAACTGACCTCCACGATAAAACTGAAATAGTGTTCAAAGTGGTGTTAAGCACCACCAAACAAACAAACAAAAACATATTTGGAAAGAAGAACGAAGTGTAAGATATCAGAGGAATTTTACTAAGTAAGGCACTATCCGCAGTAGAGGACCATATTAAACGAAGAGTGATAATTAAATATCATTTTTATGCAGGTAGCTAAATAAATAATGATGTACATTTCTAGTAATTATCTCCAGTGTTGGTGTACATCCATATATCGTCTTGTGTACACGTGAATGGTCAGTCGTAGTCGTAATGGCATGGTAGTTGGATTTACAATTATCTATACAATCAGTGCCTATCACCACAAAAGTTGTGAATTCAAACGCCGTTCATAGCGAGGTGTACTCGATACAACATTATGTGATAAAATTTGTAAATGACTCACGACATGTCGGTGGTTTTCTCCGCATACCTCGGTTTCCTCCACCAATAAAACTGCGCGCCACGTTATAGCTTAAATATTGTTACAAGTGGCGTTAAACACAATTACCCAACCCTGTACACGTGGAGAACGGAAATTAATCTACATATTACAATGATAATTTATATCATATAATCAATTGATACAATAACCTAGAATCTTCTCCGGCCCGGAACCCATCGTTTAAAACTACGGATTTTGCACAAGCAAATTTGGCCAATCAATCCACATCTGTGTAAAAAGTACTCGGCGATTTGAATATGCATATATGTATATGTATATCTCCACACCGTATAGGGTAAATTATGTTATCGACCTTTCCATTGGTTACCCTGCGGTTACTAACGTTCATGCATGATTAACTTAACGCGAGGGAAATAGTGTACCGACCATGTCGGGTTCGCGGATTTGATTTTTTCATGTGTAGCCTTGACGTTACATCATGGCATTCTGATTTGCTAATGTTTTATGAAACCCTTTGTTTTGGCTCAAAATCTAAGTAGTTACTTCACCAGTAAACATTTATTAAATTTACCGTGAGTAGTGGCGGGAACTGTTGTCGTTAAACCTACAAGGAAAATAAAATGAATTCAATTGTTGACTTTTTCATAATAAGAAAACTGCCACATTTTATGTTTTTTCCTTGTATTAATTTGGCGTAAAAACCTGAAAAAATTCTTCATCGTTATATCAAATACAGTCAATAAAATATGTTTTTCTCTGTTGCCAGAATCTGCACCTCTAGACGAGGTGTAGTCTACATGTAGCATTGAAATACATAGGAAAACTGTTTTTAAAGAAGGTAAAATCTATATCTAAATGCCTTGAAATACATTCCACACCTTCAAGTAGCACGGACTTCACGTATCTTATTGTGTTGTGGTTTTGTTTTCTTTGTCTTGTGTATGTTACCAGTTTCTCTGGATTGTCAATTTTCGAATTTCTCTTCGGTATTCTCTAACATTTATTTACGTATCTTTATGTGCCCGCAAAAGCAAAACAAAACTACTTGAAGCAACAGTGCGTTTTATATTGTAATTTTTCTTTGATAAATATAAAGTACCACTTTGTTAACATGTGTTATTGATCGTACTGTACTTACTTGGTGCACACCTACATACACCATGAATGCATGCGTATTGGTTACCATGGGAGCACTGTGGATAATGACGACAGTCAACTGTGACGTCATGGCAAGTCCTCGTCGTAACTAAGAGAGAAATATATATTTAGCACACACTGAATAGCTTTGAGGCAATGATCAGTTGGAAACTATGCTCCATATCTTTAAAACTGTTTTGTTTGTTTGCTTAAATTCATTTATATTACACGTTTAGACAATTAACATTATTTTGGATCAGAACAAAGAGTAATTGTTTATTAAGGATTGATCTCAATTTTTTTTCGGTTCATTAAGAAATAAACTAAAAAATGTGGTACACACTGTGTAACCCGCGAAGCGTGGTACGCAAGGGTGTGTACCACATTTTTGAGTTAATTTCGAATGAACCGAACAAAAAATTGTGATCAATCCTTATAAATTAATTCCTAATTAATTTTTTTCTTGTCCTAAAAATATTTTGACGGATAATAATTGCTTAAAAAGAATTAAAATAAAAAAAATTCCCAATTGAGACTCTAACATGTGACTTCCGGTTAAAAAAATTTGTTTATGGAAAATAACATCAATTTTTTATCCAATCAAATTCTCTTTAACACATCAAATTAATTTATTAAAACATGAAGATAAGATGAACAATATTAATATACATTTTCAGATCGGTATGTAATACTAAACACCGAAAGGTATGCAAGTCATCGAAAATAATATGACCTTAGCTCATTTTGGATATTCTGTTTAGGTCCGTTGGTTTTCTTGCTTCCAAAGATTCAAAAATTATTTGGCTTTCATATATTTTGCCATTGAGCGTATCCGGTAAAGGTTATTCCAGGGAACGCGTCGTGCACACTACATTTAAGTGTCTTTCCTCTCTTCATGACAAATATGTTATCGTTCCTGCGGACAAGGCTTCCAACAACATTGTGTTTGTATGTAAATCATATTACTACGAATGCCTAATCAGGGAATTAGGCATAAATAACAACACCTCTGGTAATACCACATACAAACCAACTTCGTTCGACAAAGATGAAATCCTAGCTAACCACAGATCCTTCATGACCTCTTTAAACATTCCGTCTGGTAAAGAGTCTGAGGACATACCCTATTTGTATTGGATACCTAAACTCCATAAGACAACATAAAAAGGAAGGTACATAGCGGGATCATCAACTTGTTCGACGAAAGAATTGTCTATTCACCTAACAAAGATTCTGTCTGCAGTAAAAGAGGGACAACAGAAATATTGTGAAACTGTTTACTCGCGTAGTGGCATAAATCACATGTGGATTTTGAAAAACTCGAAAGATCTTTTGGATAACCTTAAATCAAGATCTTTCTCTCAAGTATCCTCCATCAAAACTTTTGATTTTTCAACTCTAAATACCACCCTACCGCATGACAAATTAAAAACCCGCTTAAAAGAAACAATCCACAAAGCTTTCAGTCATATAAACGATGGCTCAAAATTTGTTGTGTTAGGTTACAATTCCACATATTTTTCTAACAAAATTCAAAAAGGTAAAACATGCTACTCCGAGGAACAAGTGATCAGTATGCTGGAATTCCTCATCGATAACATATTTGTCTCCTTTGGAGGGACACTGTTTCAGCAGGTCGTCGGCATACCAATGGGTACGAATTGTGCCCCTCTTCTAGCCGATTTATTTTTATACTCATATGAGTCGGAGTTTCTTCAAAAACTTGTTAAAGATAAGAAGATTCATGAAGCTAGAGCCTTTAATTTCACATACAGGTATATTGATGACGTTTTATCTATCAATAATTCTAGATTTGCAGAATTTCTTCCATTGATATATCCTCCAGTGCTGGAAATTAAAGAGACCACAGATACAGCTTCATCAGCATCATTTTTGGACTTGTACCTCGAATTTGACGACAGTGGTCAACTCAGTACTAAACTTTATGATAAACGAGACGACTTAAATTTTAAAATCATAAATTTTCCTAATCTGTGCAGCAATATACCAGCTTCTCCTGCATATGGTGTTTACATCTCGCAATTGATTCGTTATGCAAGAGCCAGTAGCAATTATTCTGATTTCTTGAAGCGTCATCTTTGTCTGAAAAACAGGCTACTGGACCAGGGCCCCGTTTCACAAAAGGTCGTAAATCGTACGATTTCCGACTTACCTTACGACCAATTACCGATTAAGTTTGCGACCGTTTCACAAAACTTGTCGGAATGTTTTTACGATTTCCGATTTACGACTTGTGGTTAATACATCTTCTTTGTGCGGAGGTACGAAAATCGATCAATTTACCCTATCAGATTCATATATTCGTTCAAACAAAATATTAAATATTAAATATAGTTATTTTATTGGTCTACATGTATGTATATACAAAATTTTAAATAAAGTTATTTTATTGGTCTTTGTGGCTACAAATCAGGCGACACCCTAAGAAAGTAGAAGACGACAATTTCAAAGTGGAGACTGCTTTTTCAGGGAAAGCTCCACTATGGAATAAGGAGAAAATATCCACTTTGATAAGGCTGATGACAGAGAAGTCAGCAATAATAAAGAGAAAGTTCACTCCTTCCCTCATCAGTAATGATACAAATATTTCCCAATGACTGTCATTGGTGATTTTTACAAAATTCTAGTCCGCCCACTTTTTTTAACCATTTGCCCCACATCAGGCATCATATATTTAACCTTATAATATCCTAACATAGGTCAGATTTAGTTATGATTTATCTAAGAAAGACATTTTATAGCGAATTCAAATGAAACTTTTCAAATGTTTAAGTATACAAATGTACATGTACATTTCTACGGATGCATGTATTTAGCACCAGTTTATAATTTACATTACTCTTTGAATAAAATTGATAACAGGTTTTTAATATATGGCAAAACGTTGACTTGAACAAAATAGCTAAAGCTATAGCATATAGGCAACTTTTTAAAATTTTCCTATATCAATAGGTTTCAAAAATTGAAACCACCCTATTGGGTCATAACACAGAGCCAATTTTAATACTTAGTGAATACATGTAGTGATTGGCTTTACGTAACTTCTAGTTTAGACGAATATATATACTTGACAGGTACTATTCCTATGCAGCAAGAACTGGGGGCGGTTGCCTCCAAACTTTTGAGATAAAAAAAATACGTTGTTGTTCCCTATATTTAGAGGTAAAATATATGTTGTGCCCCCTCCCCCACTTTCAAAATACTCGTCTGTCCCGTACACCCGTGAGTAAACACGATACATTACAGTACATTGTTTTCTCGTGGACATTTATTTCACATCTCAGTAATTTCCATGAATATAAGGTCTATAAATAGTTCCAACTTAAACTAATGGAATACCCCGTTAAAATTTGATGATATATCGACTTTCCGCTTTAAATTTGGAATTCTTGGACTTTTTGTAAATTTGATGTCAAATACTGTCAAGAAATTGAAAATTGAACATTGTAGCACACATTCAGTGTGTTTGTTTTCTTTGTCAGTCTACATGCATGTAGTTGCATTGGTGCCTAAAAGTATCATGTCACTGAAATTTTTTCTTGTATAATATTTCATAATTACGTTTTATTAAGCGCACATTTCCACCGTTTTTATGCTTGTTTGTTTAATGTTGTTTAAAACAATATTTCAGTTATAGTATATATCGTGGCGGTTCCGTTTTTTTTTTATCTGGATAGATTTCCTTTCAATAAAGAGAAAAGGAGGTAGATTTCTTAAGTAAAATTTTGTTGTTTATTTAGAAAGATTCTTATAACCAATAGTTTCTTTTTAGCAATGACATAAACACAAAAGAAAATGGATACATGATATTTACAAGTTGTTAACCTGTAAGTGATGAAATAGCATGATTCCTCATTGTAATGATGTACATTCAAAGTTTGTATTTAACAATTTACGATTTACGACTGCTCCGACCTAGTAGGTAATTTGCGACTAAAAAATGTCGTATATCGGAAGTCGGTAAGTTTTGTGAAACGGTCGTAAATCGTAAAGACAGTCGTACGACCAAGTTTACGATTTACGACCTTTTGTGAAACCAGGCCCAGGGCTATAAAAAGATTCGCCTTATTCGATCTCTTAAAAAGTTTATATTCCGATATCAAGATCTTGTCGAAATATATTCTGTCTCTGCAGATACAATAGTAAAAGATACATTTACATATAGTGAAAATGTATAAAGATAAGGATTTGGTATACGTGGTTTACAATGTCAAAAATATTTTTTGTGAATGTGTGACGTAAAAATGCTTTTGACATTTACAGTCGTAATTAAAATACTTCAAAGGACTCATAGTTGATGGTGATGGTTCACGAGATATATTAGATACTGAGTTTGGGACTGTTTGACTGCTATTTTGCCTGTTTTTTCCAGTATTGTTGTAAATGCTGTTTTAGTGACAACGGGAACCTTTGAACCGTAATGGAAGCGAGAAGTTGGCGCCGTAAAATCTGATTAAAACCACCAAATGCCTGTACCAAGTCAGGACCATTGCGGTTTTCCAGTTTCCCGGTTGTTGACTGATTTTGTCTGTTTATTGATTTATGAGTTTTGAATTTCCCTTTCGAAGATTGTTCTGTGGTCGGTAATTTTGTTATTACCCTTATTATCTACATATTTATAATTATCGCTTAATTCGCGTAAATTTGGCTTCCATCGATTACAGGTTATGCTTCGACAATAGGTAACCCAAGACAGTATTTGTTAATTTGTACTGTACTTACAAGGCTGGCATTTGCACACGTGGTGCATGCATACTGCATGGGTAGCACTAGAACACCCTAGATCACGACAATCCATGGTGGCATGACAATAACCCGGTCCTAATAGATAAATATTCCTCATACTCTATATAGTTTTGAACATATACATGTATTATATGTAGCAAGAGCAATATTATTTGTATCCGTAAAGATTGTTGGATATTAAAATTCATTCGAATGCAACATTAGCAAAAATAACAGTTAAGCGATACACAATTTAATAATTTACTGATTAGTAACAATCTATCCATCACTTTTAAACCCGATATTACCGATATCTGCATTATTATTTGTTATATTCCGTTATGCACCTAAGAGACACAACATTTAATCATTTGCAGATTTGTAACAATTTGTCTATCATCTTTGATCTCGATATTGCCAATGTCTGCATTGTAGAATAAAGTGTTTAATTATTGTTTAAAGCTAAATAATCCATGTTCAGTTATATAATGGCAAAGAGACAATGATGGCGTCCACTGTGTACTAGACCAACACACTTACAGTGCTAGCTCACTGAAGTAACAGTCCACTTGAGACATGTCGTATCCCTCTGACAAACTATCCTGATTCTGAGTCAATTAACCTTTACTTTTACTAATTAATTATTTATTGGTTAGCGGCGAATTAGTAAATAGCAATTTTATAGTCTTCGGTTTCAACCGACCGAACCGAAGTCGAGACGAGTGTGTTCATCATTACACCACCTATTCAGTATATTTGTTAAGGTACCCATCTTCTATGATATAACATTCATCATACATATTCTAATTAAATTGGTTCTGAGCGTAAATGGAATTGAGTCCAGCGTTCATGTACAGTCATATCCCTTATTGTGTACATGTACATGTATATGGGAAAAAATCATGAAAATACAGTTAGTTTGTATCATCAAGCCACTTTTTGTACCATGGCCCAGAATATACTCTAATAAAACACATTTAGAAATGCACCGATGAGATTTAATTATTTGTTTAACAAAGATCCCGTTCCCGTACCCCGTTTGTAACTGCTTACCCTTCCAGAGCACCTGAGTTCACCCCAAGGTTTTAGTAGGATTCATGTTACTCGATCTTTAGTTTGATGTGTATGTTTTGTAGATCGCTGTTTGTCCTTTTGTACTTTTTTTGGCCATTGTGTTGTCTGTTCTTCTTCGATATACAAATTCTGATTAACCCTTTGGTATCTTCAAACTCATCTTATTCTGGTGTAGCATTTATACGTTACTTCAACAATAAACATGTGTTTGCTAAAGTTACCACGACTAGTAGCTGTCGTTTGAACCGCTGCAAAAAGAATAAAATGAATAAATTTTGGACAACAAAAAACAAATATTTAGTTAATTTACGTTTCATGGAGTGTCTTCCACTCCACATAAATTACATTAATGTTCAATTGCTCCATAATATATAATGGTAAATGGATTTTTTGTAATTAATGACCAGAATTTAACTATTAATGAAATATTATTAAAAAAAAAAAGGTACAATACCGAATGAATGTATTGTCTGGTATGACAATATTTATGTCCACGCAACATAGACGGATTCTAGTTTTTGTCTTGGCTTAATTTGATTGAACATACATTTGCACGGGTGGTTTGCTACGTCACACGCACGGATACTAACAAAACCAAGTAGTTCACCGAAGGGCCCACATATCAGACTTCATTGTTAGCATACATGCATTGAGTGGAAACCTGTCAGTT
The DNA here is from genome assembly GCA_002080005.1 of Gigantidas platifrons. Taxonomy (NCBI): domain Eukaryota; kingdom Metazoa; phylum Mollusca; class Bivalvia; order Mytilida; family Modiolidae; genus Gigantidas; species Gigantidas platifrons. Next base: position 1,580,954 of record MJUT01058894.1, on the reverse strand, counting down.
TTGCAAACACTTCTGTACAGTTAAAATTCCGGGCAAGGATACCGTTCACACAAATACCATTTAACTGTACAGACGTGTTTGCAAAACTGGCGGGTTTCCACTCAATGCATGTATGCTAACAATGAAGTCTGATATGTTGGCCCTTCGGTGAACTACTTGGTTTTGTTAGTTTCTTTTTTTTTTTAAATTGTACAACTGCATAAACCTACCTCGAGGCGATGTTCGAGATGTTCAAGTATCCGTGCGTGTGACGTAGCAAACCACCCGTGATTTGTGCAACATGCCATGCTTTATTGTATTAATCCATGATGATATTTATAAAAAAAAAAACCAACAAACAAGCAAAAAAAAAAAACTAAAAAAAAAGTCCCAGGAATTTGCAAAAACTAAAAGAAGAAATTATAAAAAGGGAAAAAAGAAAAGAAACACCACATAGAACACGTACATTTGATTAGAGGTCATTATTATAGTGTTGGTGGACGTGGATGGATTAAATACCCATTATCTACATAAAATATTGAAAATTCTATGCACCTACCCAACATTGGACACAAAAGTCACAGGGCCAACAAAACATAATGTTTATTTATTAAAGGGCACAAAGCTCCCGTGTTTCCTTTAATAGTAAGTATTCGTCAACATTACCTTGTTGCTTCCGTGTACAAGTGCATGTCGATCTAGAATGGTGCATTGCTGAAAAGGTAAAATGCTTAATGGTTATCATGAATGTTTCAATGAATTAGTGTGAATACGTTGCTGAAAAGAGTTAGATATGGTTTAAAAACCAACACACATTCATATTCATTTAAAATACAAATATGCCATTTTCGTTGCTATTTACAGTATAACGAACCGATTGTGTACTCGTTAGTAACAGGATTAGGGTTAGGGCTATAGTGCTTAACGCCAATTTCAACAACATTTCAGCTATATCGTGGATATCAGTTTTATTGGTTGAGGAAACCGAAGTCTTCGACGAAACCCACCGACCTACCGCATGTCGCTGACAAATTTTTATCACATAATGTTGTATCGAGTACACCCCGCCATGAGCGGGATTCACAACAATAGTGCTGATAGGCACTGATTTCTGCATAGGTAGTCATAAATCCAACTACCATACGATCTCGACCATGACGGCCCCCTTTAGTAACAGCCTGTAGTAATGCCATTCAGATTACGAGTATGTTAATAAACTGCCTTTCGTTTGAATTTTCATTTGACCATTGTGTTGTCTGTTTATCTTCAAATTACGGATTATGATTACCCCTTTTATATCTTCATACTCTACCTTCTTGTTCTATTTCGTGCGTGTACTTATTTCTTTTTGTGTGTGCATTAGCTAGTCTATTCAAAACAATTTAAACACACTTTATTTTCTGAACTTTCTTCTGAAGTTGTTAAACTGATACGAATTTAGATTCCATATGATTTCTACTTTAATTATTTAGAAATTAGATTTGACAGTTTAACAGTTTGGTCCTGTAACACTAGTGTAGTGTTCTGCGTAGTGTTTTGTAGATCGTTGCTTGTTCTTTTGTTCCTTTCTTTTGGTCATTGTGTTATCTGTTCTTCTTCGATGTACGGCTTCTGATTACCTCATTTGATATCTTCACATGTTTTTTTAACCCCGTCCTTTGAAGTTCCTATACCAAACCAGGAAAGTGAACTATCATGTTTGTGTGTATTAGGGGTATTGGTTTTTCCCATTTCTACGATTGGATTTCGACAGTGTTGTGTTTTTAGTTTTTCTTCTTTTTTTTTCACATCACGTCCATTATTATTTGAAAATGGTGATATTAGTGAGGACGTACCTGTACTTAAAGTTAGTGAAGACTTAAATGTACTCAACATTAGTGAAGACTTACCTGGACTTAAAGTTAGTGAAGACTTACATGTACTCAACATTAGTGAAGACTTACCTGTACTTAAAGTTAGTGAAGACTTACCTGTACTCAACATTAATGAAGACTTACCTGCATTCAACGTTAGTGATGACTTACCTGTACTCAACGTTAGTGAAGATTTACTTGTACCCAACGTTAATGAAGACTTACCTGTACTCAACGTTAGTGAAGACTTACCTGTACTCAACGTTAGTGAAGACTTACCTGCACTCAACGTTAGTGATGACTTGTACTCAACGTTAATGAAGACTTACCTGCACTCAACATTGATGAAGACTTACCTGCACTCCACATTAGTGAAGATTTACCTGTACTCAACGTTAGTGACGACTTACCTGTACTCAGCGTTAGTGAAGACTTACCTGTACTCAACGTTAGTGAAGACTTACCTGCACTCAACGTTAGTGATGACTTACCTGTACTCAACGTTAATGAAGACTTACATGTAATCAACGTTAACGAAGACTTACCTGCACTCAACGTTAATGAAGACTTACCTGCACTCCACGTTAGTGAAGATTTACCTGTACCCAACTTTAGTGAAGACTTACCTGTATTCAACGTTAGTGAAGACTTACCTGCACTCAACGTTAATGGAAACTTACCTGCACTCAACGTTAGTGAAGACTTACCTGCACTCAACGTTAGTGAAGACTTACCTGCACTCAACGTTAGTGAAGACTTACCTGCACTCAACGTTAATAAAGACTTACTTGTAGTCAACGTTAGTGAAGACTTACCTGTACTCAAAGTTAGTAAAGACTTACCTGTATTCAACGTTAGTTAAGACTTACCTGTACTCAACGTTGATACTATTTCATTCAAACATCTGTGGTCATAATGCTGATTATTTACAGGTGTAAAAGTAGCTGTTGGTAGATTACGTAGATAATTCCATACTACAAACAGGTAGAACAAATCATATTAATTGTACCGTTGCCATTAGTTTGAAACTCCCTGAAATGCGATGGCTTAGTACTATGAAAAGAAAGTTTATACAGTGATCGTCAATAATTCCACCAATATCAACAAAACTAACAATCACCTCTCATATCAGATAAATGTATACAATCCAGATCATGGCGTGGAACAGGCACAAAATAATGTGGCAGGGATAAACAGATTAATTAGACCTAACCATCACCGCTTGATTATTGGATCTCCAATTGCAATAAAGATACATGTATATACAAGCGATTCAAAAACCCCTGCACATATTCCCTTCCCTAGAACAAGAACACATTGTATCACAAAAATGAATAACATTAGCATGGGAAGAACATTAGTAGGGTCAAAAAATGGTCGTACAATCGTGTCGTGTATAGCATTCATTTGTCATGAATTCAGGAAGGGACCGTCGTAGTCGTGATCTTATGGTAGTTGGATTTACAACTACCTATGCAATAAGTGTATATTACCACTAACGTTGTGAGTTCGAATCCCGTTCATTTCGAGGTGTACTCGATACAACACATGATATCGGTGATTTTCACCGGGTACTCCGGTTTCCTAAACCGCCACGATATAACTGACATATTTTTGAAAGTGGCGTTCAACACCACAACCCTACCCTACAGCGGAAGCTAGGATAAGTTGTTTCCAACATGTTCCATGCATTGAAGTTATTTATAATCATTACGATAATTTCAATATTTGGATATAGTTAACTCAAGCCGTCAGTTCCTTTGATCTATGTACATGCATTGAGTTTCGAATGTAGCGCTACTAGTTGAAAAATCATTTTCACTGTCATATTTCAGCTCAAAATTATTCGAATCACCATTAAAAACGTAATCCTTCAGTAGCCTTGTTTCATTCAAATATATATAAATTAATATTTATTATTATTATTTAAGGACCCGGGTGCCTCAATGAGTTCGGTAATTGGATTACTTAACAACTCGTACAAGCCTATCACAAATACGACCTGGATTCGCGCCCGGCTTTGTAATTTTCAAAAACGGTGCACTCAAATCGCAGCCGCAAGTGATAAAGCTTACCAATTGCTTGCCCATGTTCGGTGGTTCTCATCGGGTACTTCGGCTTCTTCCACCACTAAAACTGGTCGCCATGATATAGCTGAAATATTGCTGAAAGTGGCGTTAAGCACCAAAAATCAAATCATATATTTTTATTATGACAGAAGAAGCTGGTTGAATGAAGGAGTTTGTAATACGAACTTTTCTTACCAGATCATGTGAAACATGTTTAAACAAGATACATCTTGATTGACTGTGTGCTCCGTGCTTTGTTTCTCATCAGATCATTTGATACACGTTTAAGCAAGAGTGTATCCGATGGCTTATTTCGTATTAAATCAAATTGTAGATGTCACAGGGGCTTAAGGGACAGTTTCCCCCCCAAAAACAACAAACATTGTATCGTATCTTTCGGCTATTTAGTATTATTTTCAGTTCAAGTATTCGTTATTATGATATAGTATACAATTATTTAATGTGTAGCCAGGCAATAGACCAGAATATATTTCTCAAGGTACTGGGAACAGCTCAAGTGTTCTATTGCCCGAAGTCAACGGCTGAGGACAATAGAACACTTGAGCTGTTCCCAGTACCGAGGGAAAAAAAATTCTGGTCTATTGCCTGGCTACACATTAAATAACTGTTTTATTACCTAATAGTAGTTTTGGGATGCATATTTTTATACTTTCAAAGTTTTGGGATAGAGAGATAAGAATAAAGTAATTAAATTGTATTTTTCAAAACAGTTAATAACAAATTATGAGTTATCATTCGAACGTTTTATTACATTTTACGCTATATATTTCATAAAACCACATTTTTCAAAAAAAAGTATTGTGAAGTCATTTCTAAACGGATTTTTGATAATTTTTGCACCAGAAGAAGCCGAAATATTTAAAGATTATTTAAGAAATAATTCATGGAAGCCATATGTATATATTGTTTTTACCACGGGTAGGCCCTTTATGTCACGAAGTTTTACCCCGAGTGTTAGCGAGGGGTAAAAAGCTGACATAAAGGGCCTACCCGTGGTAAAAACAATATATACATATGGCTTCCATGAATTATTTCGATTCTAATATGTAAAAATTGGTAAAATATCGTTATAAATGGTCGATGACGTCATAAATTACAATGGGTGTTGGTATATATTATTTTTACCACGGGTTTGGACTCAAAGCGTTTGAAGGACGTCATATTAAAAATTTTTATTTTAGCACGATTTTCCGTCAGATTGCCTTTATTTTCTTATAATTTAAAGACAATTTTTTGTTTTCTATACCTTTAACCAAAATAAAAGCGGAAACATCAACATTAGTGTTTAAATTACCAGAAAACATAAACCATGCAGACAATAATTACTATCAGAAAAACAAATAAATTTCAAAGAATTCTGCGCGTCTTGAAATAAATTTCATAAAAATCTGCCTAGAGATAGCTTTAAAATATGTTTTTGAAAAAAATGTGGTTTTATATGAAATATATAGTAAAAAATCGAGGGTGGCGAATAAATATTTCCATGTACTGTAGACGTATTGATAAAGATTTGGCCGAGTTAATGAATATTCATGAGACGTAATTGACCAATCATAAAGCGGGTCAAAAGGTCGCGGGCAATAGAACGCTACAGCTACAGCGGGCAATAGAACGACCGTCGTTCTATTGCCCGAGAGACAAATTAAAAGTGAAATATGGTTAAGACTAGAATATTCCTAATAGAAAGGTAATTAATATACTATTAGGTAATAAATCATAATAATAACAACATAGATATTAAATTGAGTATGCGCACGACACGTTTCTAGATTCACCTTCATCAGGTACGCTCAAAGAAACAATATTTGAAAGCCAAATAATTTTAATTCTTTCGGAGCAAGAAAACAAAAAGGGCCTAAACAGAACAGCCAAAACTCGGCTAAAGCCATGAATGTCTGAGGGAGGAGACGTCCTTTCTGTGTCAAACAGTCGCTTTAAGAAATCCATCTTCTATAACAGCGAAAGGATGCGATACATTTGTTTTTTTAGTTTTGGGGAAAAATTGGGGGTTATCATATCCCCAAGTACATATTATAGATAATACAACAAGAGTCGTACTAAAAGAAATTATTCTGTAGATTGGTTCTTACAAAATGAGTTTACTTATCAACTTACACCTGCTGCCGCCACGATATAGCTGGAATACTGCTAATGTGAGCATTAAACACCACTCAATAATCATGTTGCCATTTTTGTATTATAGAATGGTCCTACTTAGATTGAGAATTAAGCAATAAAATCAAATTAATACTGAAAACAGGAACGTTCTTGGAAGCACAGAGCCCAATATAGTCAATAAATGTCTCATACGATGATAGTGTTAAAGCAATTTAAGAGTGTTGGAATGACCTTTTCAATAATAACTGTAAAATGGTTATTTATTGATTAAGCCTCTTTTCATAATAAATTGTAATGATTAAGTGTTGGTGAATAGGGTTAGAATTATGGTTATGGTGTTAAATGCCATTTTCAACATTATTTCGGTTTTTCTTTGGTGGAGGAAACCATGAGAAAACCACCGACATGTCGCAAGTCACTGACTTCATTCGCAACAACGGCTTACAACAGACGACTTCCAACAGATTTTCTCATGACTATATCCAATGAAAATATCTCATTTGAGGTCAGTGTAGCTACAAATAAACTTCATTCATAATTCCCATCCTACAACAGATTTTCAATATACACATCGTTTGCTAAAATGGCGACTATAGCCAATGAAAAAATCTCATTTGAGGTCAAGTTCGTACAAAATGTTGTATCGGGTACATTTCGTCTAAACGGAATTCGAATTTACAACGTTAGTGATGATAAACACCGATTGCATATAGGTAGTTATAAATCGATCTACCATATGATCATGACCACGAAGGCCCCTCTTGGTGAATAACAATACTAAAATGTTGAATATATCTCAAATATTGCAAAATTATTTATTTGATTTTCACATTAGTTTATTTGTCTTTTAAGTATTTAAGGATTGATCGCACTTTTTGTTCGGTTCATGAAGAAATAACTTCAATCAGGTTGTACACACCGTGTAACTCGCATAGCGGGTTACGCAAGGGTGTGTGCAACCTGATTGGGGTTATTTCGAATGAACCGAACAAATAATTAAAACTTTTTTGCTTTTTGTTTTTGGCACGCGATGCCTTGAGAACGACGTTTATTTTTAGATTCCGTACATTGACAAATAACCTCAACTTTTTGAACCAATCAAAACACGTATAAAATGACATGTGACTCTAAAATTAATTTATATTATATTTTAGATCAACATAAACTTACTAAAATGATGTGTTTCACAACTTGGTGCTCCATGATTATAGTGGCGGAGAAGGCCTGGAATAAAAATATACACATCCAAGCAAATATTTTCTATGACTATGGTTACTATGGTTACGGTTATTGTGTTAAGCATCATTTTCAACAATATTTCAGTTATATCATGGCAGTCAGTTTTATTGCTGGGGAAAACCAGTGTACTCGGAGAAAACCACAGACCTGCCGCAAGTTACTGACAAACTTATGATACCTAATGTTGTATCGAGTACACATCGCCTGAGTGGGATCCGAACTCACATGCTTGCATAAGTAGTTGTAAATCCAACTACCATACGATCACGACCACGACGGCCCCAGTCTATGACTCAAACTTGGACCCTGGCAGTTGTATTGTATTATGTTATTGAATTTAATATCCAATCCTTTCGTAATTCATGATTTACCACCGCATTTTTGACCAGAGTAACACGATGGGTGTAACTAACGGAACAGCTTACCCTTCCGGAGCACACATGGGTTTACTTCCGTTTTATTGTGAGATTCATGTTGCTAAAGTATCAGTCTTTTGCGTAGTGTTTTGTAGATAATTGTCTTTTTTCCATTTTCTTTTGGTCATGGTATTTTCTGCTATTATTCGATTGACGGCTTCTAATAACTCCTTCGGTATCTTCAAGCTTTTCATTTCTCTTATGCACCACACACAACTAGGGTAGTATCAATTTTTTTTTATCTAACAGCCAACAACCTACATCTGTTATGTTCCGTTGTGTATTGTTTTGTTTTTCGTCGTCTTGTGTACCCTATGTTGCCATTTTCACCGGATTGCCCATGTTTGATTTGCCTCTTCGGTATTCTCTAACGTTTATTTTCTAAATGTGTATTTTAATGAAATAACTACCAAAGACAAATGGTTTTAAGCGAAAGTCAGCTAAATTTTGCTTGATCAAAAACTGGATATCTTTATAAAAAAATCCGTTCTCTTATAATTAAAAAATCAATCAATCAATCAATCCATCGGCTAATCAAACATGCATAAAACCAGTATATAATTAAATGTATCACTTACTTCTTAGGTAGGTAGGACACACCATGTTATGAAAATTGTAGACAAAGTCTGCAATGATATTATTATTGTTATTATTATTATTATTTTACGGTAATTCCACGAAAATTGGTAAATATTTTCACAAACAGGAGATAGCGAAGGTCTATGAATACAGCTTACCATTCGCGAGTACCTGGATTCTTTGCCTTTTTTGTAAAGTTTGTGTTGCTCCTCTTTATTGGTTTTCTGTGTTGTGTTTTTGTTTTGTTTGTCATCGCTCTGTATAATATATCCAATGTTGCCTGTGTCTCTGATTTGTCCATTCTGGATTGCTTCTCCTGTTTTCTCTATCGTTTATTTGATATCTAATTAGGTACACAAGACAAGGGTGTAGTAGAAACTTGTAATTGCAAATGCATAGCAGGACTAGGTTGCACAAACATTACATAAATTTAAATGTTAATTAAAACTAAATTGAGACTTAAGTTTACTTGAAATGAATATAGAATAAATTTACACTTAAGGTTTAATTGAAACTTAAATGTAATTGACGTTTGTGATGAGAACACCATCTTAATTTGTCGATGACGTCATACAAAGCGATATTGTACTGCTCCAAATACATGTATCCGAGAATATTGCACGCTAAATATTGGCTACATTCTGCTTGGAATACTATTCTGCCATATAATAAAATACATCACCGTTAAATATGTAAGCTAATGAGCATAACAACATCTCTGTTATTCCATATAGCACTACAATATGACAATCTTATTATACACATGGGGAGAATTTATAGAAAAGGGCCAGTGCACATGAACGTATATCTAATTTTGCATTACCGAAACCAATACAATATATAGCAAGTACATATGCAATATATTACATGCATTTCAATTGTGCCATGAAAATGTAGAAAATGCTGATTAAATTCATCATCACACATTTACAAGTTTGACTCTCCACCATGGTGTTCTCGATCCAAGCTTACGAATGTTTGGTATATTATCTTTTAACAGTCATTGCATTGCATATCCAGTGAACAGGTAGACCAATAAAACCATATAATGCTTAAATACAATATGTATTATCATTATTATCTTCCAAATATTCCGACCATTTCATTGCTAACAGTGATTTGTATTTTATATTGTAAAACTATTTTCTTGCACTCTTTCAGGAAATGAGAACTGCTTACCGTGTTGCGAGGAGCGAAGATTTGAATGTAGTACTATATAATTTCAGCAATGATGTATGTTTCATTTGAGTGATTTTATTCATCTTGTCTACTGAGATTTAGTATGGTAATTATCGACCATTATTTTTACCGGAAGTGTAAACAACAGGACTTCCCGTTAGAAATAGGACGTATTATGAAATCTCCGTAGACAAATTAAAGTCAACCACGCAGTCAGTAATTCAAGTCGTCAAGGGAGAATATAAAACAAGGACCATACATGTAAATGTACGATATTGTAATATTGTATTTTATTTTCAATGTAAAAGGACATGTAAAAATAAGTACTATATTCTCGGAAATCGATTCAAATGACTCCAAGCACAGCGACAAGCCACAAATTCCTTATGGAAAAAACGATTTTAGCATTGTTTATAGCGAAGATCAAAATTCGATTGTACAATCCTTAATTAAAGCTATATTAGAAGAAATAATGGAACAGTTACTTACTCCAAGTAGAATAACCTCCACTGCAGACACATTGGGCTGGGACCAAATCATGCATGAATTTATCTGAAACAAACAAAAAACTACAAGTAAAAAATGAAACACAATGCATCTATCCCAGCAAAACGACTAACGACTGTTAAAGGCAATTTCCCAAAACAATTTCGAAATCAAAGTTACTACATCCTCTTTCAATGAACGTTAAATCAGATGTATATAAAACTAGTTTAACCCCGCCATGTTTTATTGAAGTGTCTGTATCAAACCAGGAAAGTGAGTGGTTATGTATTTGTGTGTTAGGGGTATCAAGTTTGCCTATTTATACGATTTTTCTATTGAATTTTAGAAATGTCCCCACTGTGTGGTATGGTTTTCTTTTTCGTTTGATTACAAAACCATAATATTGATCTCTAAGCATAGAATTAATATTTTCACACAATTTGACATGTTTATGATTTCAGTTAGAGAATAATACAAAAATCTATTTTTTTTGTTCAATATATAGACTACAAAAGTTGATGGTTCTCTTGTAAATAATTAGTCCAATAAACAAGGTATCAATTACATAGGGTTATTGCACATATATTCATCAATATGGGTCCAATAACACGCACATTGGATAGCAGAATTCTAAAAAGATAAAAAATAAAAACCTAATTCACCAATCAGACCTGAGAACATATGCAAAAGTGAATGAAAAATAAAATCGTTTCGTTATGTTGTATTGTGGAAAAAAAACGATAATCAATGTAAATGATATGAATAAAATTAGTAACTGAAGGTGAATATATTCACGGAAGGCTTGATACATGACCTTTACATATTACAATTCTTGGCATGATGGCACTAGTGTGATGGTAGGGCTTGTCCAAGAACCGAGAATTTCACTCCAAGATATTAAACATTCCATGATATTATGACAATACTAGTATATAGAGGAACAATTTACATTTCAGAAAATACAGTATTTAACATTCAAACTTAAGACAAAATAGCCAGGTAGGCTAAAATCGTAAAAATTTAGTAGAAAAACTTTATATATTTTGCTACACCTAAGATGATGGCTTTTTACTGTTTGACGTCTGCGTGATTTGAAGCAATATTGCACTAAATATCGCGGAATATTGCACGATAACGTTTGGCTTCATTCCACATATACTATGGGGTCCACGTTGCCATCATTTTGGTTTTCTGTTTTGTTTGTCTTCGTCTTGTGACCAATATTGCCAGTGTCTCTGGTTTGCCTTTCAATTAATAGATAACGTTTGTCTTTACTGTGCCCTATCAGTCCTGTAGATTTATTAGTCAGTGGTAATATATTTTAATATTTACAGATCAGATCCGAATCAATATACAATTAAAAAAAACGTACTATGCAATTTCTGGAAGGCTTCATGTCTGCAAGAGTCATTGACGTTCAATATTCGACCCCATACTGAAATAATGATAAACATGTGCATAATTAATTAGCAGTAAATGATATGGATGTAAAGGAATATGAAATATTATCCAAATTTAAGCTTAAATATAAATGAGATCAAAGGAACATATGAATCTTCTTTTGTGTACATACAGAATATGATATTTAAAGTACTATGCATAATTAGCTAACATGAATTTACAATAAATCTGAGATAACACATGGTTTTTTGTACTCCCTTTTCATGAGGGACGGTATTTTACGCACAAGGTTAAAATGCTTGCACAATCGCACATTTTAGTACGAGGAGATCATTGGCCCCAAAGAACTAGTTTAATCCCGTCACTTTCTATTGAAGTGTTTGTACCAAGCCATGAATGTGAGCGGTATTTACGTATTGGTATTATCAACTTTTCCCCTTTCTACGGATTTTCTATTTGATGTTGGAGCTGTTCCGACATTGTGGTATTTTTTTTTATCGTTTTATTTGTATATAGACTTTAATTATACACATTCACATCCACTGTAATCTGATTTGTGAAATAAATCAATCTTACGGCACCGTGTCTTATCTAATCGAAAATGAGAAACAAATGTGGATTTTGAACTTGACATAGAATTATGTTTTGTTTATCACTGAAATGGGGGAAGGTCGCACACGTGTACTATACACAAACCTCACCACATAACACCTGATGTAGTCATGTCATATTTCCTGTTAAGTACATGTACTGAAGATTCCCCTTGCAATCTCAAATATCTGTAGGCATAATAGCGAAGACACGCATAGCCATTATGAATGTCATTTTTTGAGAGATTACGTTATACTCTTTAACTGAGCAAAATATCATTTGTCTAGATAATGGGATGAAGGTAGCAGTAAAAAAATTTATTATATGATTGAACTTTGTCTAGTTTCTAATTGGCTGAAATCAACTTGAAAAGTAATGCGTACGTGCGATGTCAACCTCACATGAGCTAAAATTAGCTCATAGGTAGTGTGGACTGTAATGTCACCCCAATTTGGGCTAAAAATAGAAGTATAGATTCCAGAATTCCACGGTCCAATCAAATTTTACGTCTCTCAGCAACATTGGCAATGGTAGACGTTGGACAGACAGGGGTGTCTGGGGAACATAGTCGGCGCTGTTTGGTGTTAATTCAAATTTAATTTAATGTCATATAATAAAACAGTTAATGACTTTCAATTTCGGTGAATACAATGATCGATCAACCCATGGAACATGATATTCACATCGGATGCATCGGTGAATATCGTGTTCCATGGGTTGATCGATCCTTGTATTCTCCTCATCGAAAGTCATCAATTGTATAATGTCGTTGTTTTGTTGTATTTTTAAGAACATTACTATGATGTAGATAATATATATTTTGTCAGAAAAAAAAGAAAAAAGAAAAAAAAAAGAAACATACCTTCATTGTCAGACATACACGGATTATGATCGAGGTTGTACAACAAAGCTGAAAAAAGTATGGCAATATATTAGTCTTAATGATGTAGCGGACACTGTGTGAATAAATGGCACCCAGATCAATGTGATTCGTGTACTTGGTACATTCCAGCAAATATAAACTAAAATGTTGAATAAATGGAACTCAAATAATTGTTATTCGTGTACTTGGTATATATTTCCGTTAATAGACACTATATGTTTATTTTCCTGTCCTTTTATGAATGGTATGGATATAATTTGAATAAAAACGTTTTACTAGTTTAGTGCGCACGACCATTTCTGGAATAACCTTCATCAGGTATACTCAAAATTGAAAACAAAATCTAAAACGCTTTGGTAGCCTAAACAGGATAACCAAAATCGGCTAATGTCACATATTCCTGATGGAGGAGAAACTTAGTTATATGTCGACTTCGCGTCAAAATATAATTTGTTTGTCAAAACTGACTATTTTTATTTACGCCTGTTGTGACTGCTTGATGCTAATGACTGTAAGATACAAACAATTTACCTCTATACCATGGGTCTCTGCCACAGTCGCTGCCGCCGAATGCTGTAATAAATAAAACAGATAATATGTAACACTATATTTTGTTTATCTCCTCGAGGGTCGAGCAAGACAGGATTTATATTTCAAACCTGATGGCAGATATGTTTCAATTGAAAAGTTTGAGTTATTCGTAAATTATTTTATACATTTAGACTGCAATTCCCTCAAAGGGAGATTTTTCATAAGAAAGTTTGAAGATTTGGGTAATTAAAAGCAAAAAATATAAGAAGGACGGTAAATACAATGGCCAAAAGAAAAAAGGCTAGAGAGAGCAATCGCATTTTTGTAACTATCCCCAAGTCAGGACATGAATTTCCACATATGTCATGGTCTATAGTATATTCAGTGATTTGAGATGAGAGGTGATTGTTCATTTTGTTGACATTAATAAATTGTTGACCATCACTGTTTAAATCTGTTCTTCATAATGACCCACAAAACACTAGTAAGAAAATGTGTAAATACTGAAGAACAATAAACCCAATACACATCTGGAGTTTATGTTAAAACATGGTTCAAAGTGTTAGAGTATGATTCATGCATGAAAATGATACAAATTACATTGAGGTGACTGTCCTCCTAGGAAAGTGAGCGCCCTCGTATATTTAAGGATTGATCGCAATTTTTGTTCGGTTCATGAAGAAATAACCTCAATCAGGTTGTACACACCGTGTATCCCGCGATGACAACGGCACGCGACGCCCTGAGAACGACGTTTATTTTTAGATTCCGTACATTGACAAATAACCTCAACTTTTTAAACCAATCAAAACACGTATGAAATGACATGTGACTCTAGAATTAATTTATGTGTGTTTGGTGTATCGATTTCTCCTATGTTTCTACTATTTTGCGATTGGATTTCGAAACTGTTTTTCTTTTCATTTTATTGTCATATTTGATTTAATAAGTCGCCAAATTCATTATTCATACATACCATTTGTTGTAGCTGTTAGACAAACGCCTACTACAATGTTACAATATAAAATATATATCAAAACACAGGTGATATTTCAGCTTAACATCAAAAACAAATTTTGGCGCCTTTTATTTAAGAATATTCAGGAGTGAATGTTTTTGAATTTCTCATTCAGTTACAACTAATAACGTATTGGCAAATAAGCAGAAAGCAATATTTTGTAAAAGGAAAAAAATGTTATGTTGTCATAATACAACTTCTTGAGATTTGTGGTTTTGCTTCTCTGTTACACTAGGTATGTTGTAAAGAAGTACCATCGAGTGTTGTCTGTAAGTACACCAGTTATGTGTCCAGAACAAGTACACTTGTACGGATTGTCGTAGGAGTAAAAACAATGTTTATCTTTGTGGAATCAACAACTGTCTATTTTAGTATGTATATAATTAATATAGTACTGATGTGCTGAGGGCGTATATATATACATTGGTACACACGCACTCTACATTAATAGGTTGATTGATTTATTGTATTTAACGCCACTTTCAGCAATGTTTCTGCTATATCATGGCGACCAGTTTTAGTGGTGGAAGAAGCCGGAGTACCCGGAGAGAACCACCGACCATGGGCAAGCAACTGGTAAGCTTCATCACTTGCGGGCGCGAACCCACGCCGTATTGGTGATAGGCGTGTATGAGTTGTTAGGCAATCCAACTACCTAACTCATTGAGCCTCCCGGACCCCCTACATTAATAGGTACTAATGATGAACGGGATATGAACATATATCTAACAAAATGATAGTGCACAATATTATATTTATTTTTGAATAACTATAATTAAGTGTCAACAAATAGCAATGGGAATATGATGAACGAAATGTGCACATTATTATTAACAAGTGATAGTACATTGTATTATATTAATTTTTAGGTAAAGATATCGTTGACTGCTACGAAATATCAACATCCCAAATGACAATGGATCTTTCCCTTATTACGTCAATTTAAATTTCATTGTAGTTTTCTGTGTTGCGTTGTGCTGTCTTGTTTGTTTATCTACGTTCTGTGTCTTATATACCCAATAGTGCCAGTGTCTCTAGATTGTCCATTCCCAATTATCTCTTTAGTTTTCTGTGTTGCGTTGTGCTATCTTGTTTGTTTGTCTACGTTCTGTGTCTTATATACCTAATGTTGCCAGTGTCTCTAGATTGTCCATTCCCGATTATCTCTTTAGTTTTCTGTGTTGCGTTGTGCTGTCTTGTTTGTTTTTCTACGTTCTGTGTCTTATGTACCTAATATTGCCAGTGTCTCTAGATTGTCCATTCCCGATTATCTCTTTAGTTTTCTGTGTTGCGTTGTGCTGTCTTGTTTGTTTGTCTACGTTCTGTGTCTTATATACCC
>MJUT01058894.1:1503940-1538723 GCA_002080005.1 Gigantidas platifrons | reverse complement strand
TCATAAAACTTCACACATGGTTTTTTCTATCATATTTCTTGAAGACAAACATAAACTTGTATTGCATTTATCAATATTTTATGAGTACCAACAGTTTTTTCAACACCGTATCTGTTCACGTGACTACACATGCTACTCACAATGACCCGTGACCCAGATTAGCATGTGTCAGGAATATTTTCTGTATATGGTATATAACTAGATTTCGTGGTTTCATGGTAACCACGAAATTTGGTGTCCCCAACAGGAATTTATAGTATACAAAAATACTCGATTTCTAAGCTATCCATTTCCCAGTAGATTAATTACCATTTACTAATTTCTAGTACTCATTGGTATGAAGGTATACAGTAATCAATTGGAATATATGTTATTGTCAAAAGAAGATACTGTTGGATCGGACACCAGTTGTTCTACCTGTACATATATTTTTCGAGTTTGGAGACGTATTGCTTTTGCTGTCATATCTTCTTCTTATTATCCCCTCGTCAACGAAGTTGCGAAGGGATATAGTAACGCTACCGTCCCTTCGTCCTTCCGTAATATCCATGTGAACACTCTAGAATCAACATCCTTCGATGGATTTTGACAAAACTTGGTACATACTTAGTCCTTAAGAGAATCTGGAACCCTATTGATTTTCAAGGTCATAGGTGAAGGTCACGGGGTCAAATTTTTAGACGAGGGGAAACGCCACGCTTTGCGTTGCGCTTGTTTTTATGATGTGTATCCCACACAAAGCTTGGAGTCTTGCTGTTGTTATTAGGTCTCTATTTTCTGATTAAATCCCCTTTCTTCTTAATATTGTTTTGTCCTTCCATCCTCCTCCGTCCGCAATTTGACCACAGGAATTCTCAAGAACAACCGTGTTGCTGAATCTTGATAGTTTTACACATATGTCTAAGCATGTCTTCCCTCAATCTTGATAGTTTTACACATATGTCTAAGCATGTCTTCCACTTTTCATTCTTGTAAGACCATGATGCCTCTGGTCTTGATTTTTTTAACTGGTTATTTTCCATTAAAGAGGTGATCAGAAGCTGTAACCCGAAGAAAGACAGACAATACAATTACAAAAGAAAACGATTCAAATGCGAAAACACAATAATGGTGACGCTCGTTTTCTGTAAAACTGAATGCTATCACACGCCAAAGGAATAATCTTTAAACCAAATGAAAGCAAAAAAGCTTTAAAATTTAGAATCGATTGATTACATATTAAAAGTTAGGAGGGTTATATAATGAGCGAGTAAATAAATGGTTATCGCTTAAGGCTAGGTGAGCAATTATTCAGCTATGTCAATACAAGAACAAGATTCAATGTACTTTTTGATGAGATGATGAAGCTTACTCTGTACTGGACTAAGACGTTAAGGGGGTACCATACACTACAGGGAGACAACTCTTTAAAATCAGTTGAACGTTTTGATCATAAGATGTCTGTATGCAGATTTCAAGCATCTCGGTGATCAAAACCACGGAGAGAAAAGCTGCTATGTGGCTAGTGAATTTAAAAATTTGTTAAAATTTTGATATTTATTACAGTGGACATATTCAAACACACTGCCAAAAAAATAAGAAAATTAAACGAGCAGATCAAATTTTACCTGAAGTGTATGGTACCACCTTAAGTTGTATTTTATAGGGCATTTTCACAATAACCACAGCGAAAAGGTAAACTGACACTCTATTCGTACACATTATCCTGACTCCTCAGTCAGATATTCATTATATTTATCACTAATAAAAATTCAGATATTTAATTCAGTTCGCACGAAAAGTTTCTGGAATAACATTCGTCAAGGTAAAAATTTTGGAAATATTAAAAGTTAACAATTAAAGTATTTGGGAGAAAGTAGACCAATAACCAACAGGATAGACGAAATCAGCTATGGTTGCCTATGCCTGAAGGTGATTGGTATCAGTTTCAATATTTAAGGATTGATCTCAATTTTTGTTCGGTTCATGAAGAAATAACATGATTGAGGTTATTTCGAATGAACCGAATAAATACTTTCGAGCAATCCTTATAAATTAATTCAAACTTTTTTTTTGTTATGATATTGAAAACTATATTTGTTTTTTTCAAAATAAGGCAAATAATCGGAGATAAATTTAAATAACCCCAATGGTGTCCCATTTAAAGAATATCACCTGATGACAACGGCACGGGACGCCTTGAGAACGACGTCTATTTTCAGATTCCGTACATTGGAAAATAACCTCAACTTTTTAAACCAATCAAAACACGTATAAAATGACATGTGACTCTAAAATTGATTTATATTACATTATTTAGTAACTGTAAACTTCAAACGCTGACTGCTGGGCGGAAAATATCTCTGGAACTCACAGTCCACCAGCAGAAGCATTGACCGAGTAATAGTAATAAAGATATCTAATATAGTGCATTTCTTGAATAACCTTCTTCCGGTGCCCTGCGAGTCAAACAATTGGAAAGACAAATAATTTAAATACATATTAAATGGTCTTCCATTTGACCCACCAGTGTACTGATCCCACGATCTCCAGCAATCAGGACAGGACACTATCCACTAAACAATGAAAGCATAACAACATTATAGCATCTCCTGTCTTATTTCATTCACATCTTTGTACATTTTGTAAAATACTTCAATTAGTACATCATCGATTGATTATAACGTGTGTGTCTAAAACCGATTTACAAAAGGTGTCACGTTTACCTTTCTATTATGAAAGCCACACAAAGTAAAGATTTGTCAACTGCCAGAAAACTGTTTGAACATATCAAAGATTCAGAAGCCGTATATCGAAAAAAAGACAACACAATGGCCAAAAGAAAAAGTACACACAACGATAAGCAAAACATTACACAGAAAGCTAAAGATCGAGTAACACGAGCCCCACTAACAACCGGAGGTGAACTCAGGTACTCCGGAAGGGTTAGCAGTTTCTGCTCCACATGTGAGACCCGTTGCGTTAGTGTTAGACGACACAAACATCATCTGACATAGAAATCGTGGTGGACATGGATGTTGTAGAAGTTTAAAATGCGTTATACGCACGAAACAACGTATTTAACGAACATTTTGTATATCACTTTGAGACGCCCACATATTGGTTGATAGAAGATAAGACAAAACCGAGTTTTCATTGGAAAAGACTTAGACGTTCACATATTTTCATGACTTGTGGGATTCCATTGGTGAGTGACATCAATAGACGCAATCCAAGATGTCGAGATATTGCTGAATTAACAAACGGTATGTTGTTAGAAGGTCGAAATAACGCAAATGAAAGACTGAGTCATCTAGTGCAAAGAATAAATAAGTAGGGTGGGAAGTTTGGTATAAACGCGGTGGCTATGCTCGTTATTGAGCATATGTACAAGACAAATGCTTCCCCATAACATTCATTATTTTTTTTGGACAAATTGACGATTCCTCCATTTTCTTAAAAATGTTAAAAAAACAATATTGAATTGAAACAGTCTTTAGCTTAAAATGTTCATTTTAAGCCCCATCTTTGATCATTGGTAATACAACCAATCTTTGGTATCCATTAACCACTTCAAATATGGCTAATTTTACAGTACAATGTATGTGCACGTGATCAAGTCTTTTTTGATAAAGTTAAAAACACAAAAATACCATACCGTCACAACAACTGCAAAATTAAATACCGAAATCGTAGGAAGAGACAAAATAGATACTCCTAACACACAGATACATGACCTCTGACCCCTAACACAGATACATGACCTCTGACCCCTAACACACAGATACATGACCTCTGACCCCTAACACACAGATACATGACTGCTCACTTTCCTGGTTTTGTACATGTACTTCAACAAACAAAAATGGCGGTGTTATATTAGTTCTATGGCCTCAAACCTCTCCTCTTAGTGAAACCATGCTGTGATGCAAGTGCTTTCTAAATGTGAGCAAAATGACAATCCTAACATATAACCGGGAGAACAGCGTTATAAAGATTGCTATATAATAACTTTGATTTATTTCTGAAAAAAGGCAACCAGATCTACTAAATTCATTTGCAAAAGTACACCTTTGAGTTTAGTCCTGTATTTGGAAGAAGAAGAAGAAGAAGAAGAAGAAGAAAGTAAGTTCAGTAAATTGGATGGAGTATTCTTTTGATGAAGTTTACGCCTGGAAATTCAAAGTTGTATCTATAGTTACACCATTAACTACTTTCCAATTCGGAACACCCATGTTTTCACCCTCGTGTTTAGTAGTTTTTATCTCGATGCCACATACATTGTTTCATATTTTCAGATAAAACACAAGAAATATATCACTTAAAACTAATCTACAGTTATATTAGCTCTAAAAAATGTCATACGTGCACACGCAAATACATAGATGCAATGTACAAGCATCTATTTTCCATGGGAGATGGTTCATAGTTAATGCGTGAAAATCGATGTTGTGATATAAATATTCATTTTTGCAAGCATAATTGTGGAATGATTTTTGTCAATTTATTTTGATGAAATTTCGCAACAAAAGGCCTAAGCAAAATGATTACACTACGTCTGATTTTTCGGCATATATATCAGAAACAGCTTCAATTGAAATGACAATTAACTGTCTGTTAAATGATCTTTTTCCATTTTAAGACAAAACTAAGGCTGTTGTTAAATTGTGAAGTAAAAAAAAAAGGAAAATGATTCGATTACCGTAACACATAACAATATCTGGCGACTTCTATTCTTCATGTCATGCAATAGTTGCGTGACTTAAGTACACCAATGATATGAATACATGTACATGTAATATTTAACATGTAAATATACATTTTCGAAATATTATTCCATTATAATAACAGACATTTTTTTGTAGAAATGGCAAAAGGGGAGTAACTCTACTTATTCGTAGAAAAATATTCTCAATCTCGATAAAATGAAATGGAGTTATCGCGCGTTTTGCGTTAAAATAAATACAATATATCGAAGTGTTAATCATTAACAACCTTTTTCGATACCAAGTACCTTTTCTACTCCATTATCCATATTAATGGTTTTATATATTCCTAACAGATGATGTATCCGATGTTTTAACACAATGCATTTTACCAATCAAATGGTTAGATTTATTGATTAAACTAATAGACAAATACATATTTACACTACATTAGCAACATTTCACCACACAATACAAAATTATGTGATAAAGTTAGTCAGTAACTTCTGGTAGATCGGTAGTTTTCACCGGGTACACCGGTTTCTTCCACCAATAAATCTTACTGTCACGATATATCTGGAATATTGTTGAAAGTGGCGTTAAACACCATGACCCAAACCCCAATATTTCATCTATATATACGGATATCAGCGGACAAGGACTTAATGCACAAATCGAACACATCGTTCCTGGTTCATTTTTCTTTGCTTGAATAAATTCGAGTTCATGATTAACCTGTTTCCAAAGCAATAGAGGAATCAAAGTAATTTTGTATCATGGTCGCTTTGCAAAGTGGTATAATTTTAGATAGGTTTTACCGCTATAGAAGTATGAACTAAACAATTTTAGTTTATTAAATCTTTATAAATTCTGAAACAATAGAAACAAGTTTAAAAGCAGACTGTATATCATGACAGCATTTCCTCACAAAAAAACATTTTCATTGAAGGACACTCGCCATTTGTTCCATTGATTTCTTGGGGCCGTCGGTATTTTATGAAATGTTTTGAAAATATAACCTTTTACCAATTAATGTCATTATGCGCAGGGTCATTTCCGAGTGGGTAAATCCCAAGTGGACGGATACAAATATGGCGACCCGTAAATAATTTGAATTAACATCCTTTGTTCTTATTATTTGACCAACCATACATGCATGTGCATGTATATTGCGAGTCTAATATTCTAAGCTAGTGAGTAAATGCTGTGTAGAACAGGGTTAGCTCAATTAACATTGCGCGTCCACAGGGCTAGTTCAGTTAAGTCTGTGCATGCACCGGGGTAGTCTAATATAGTGAACAAAGGCTATGTAGAACAGGGTTAATTAAACTAAAGGTGTATATGCACAAGGTTGTTGAAGCTGAAGAAATACCAAAAGTACATGGCTACCTCATATTAACAATGACCTTGAATTGTGCATGAACCGGGTTAGTACAATATAGTGAACAAAAGCTATGTAGATCAGGGTTAATTAAACTAAGGCTGTGCATGCACATGGTTAAATAACAAAACTAATAAAAGTACACGGCTAGATCATATAAACAACGACCTTCAATTTCTACTTATTGTTCAGAAAATAATATATACATTTTCTGATGGATTATACCCAGTAGCCAGATAATTACTCTTTACAAATAATATCTACGTTCCTGTATATAATAGAGGCTTGTTACTTGTTGAAATATTAATGATATTTGTGTATTTTAGAACAGCAAGGGAATATTTGACTTCTGAACGTTATAGTATATCTGAACAAATATTATTTATAAATATACATGTACATATCAAATAAAACCTGTATTAAGCGACCACCTGTCTTATGTGACCACATTCTCGTCACTGATCCCTTGGAATGTCACATAAGACAGGTTTTACTGTATATTGAATTTGACTTGGTCATGATGATGAAAATGAAATGGACATGCAATGAAATGGACGTGAAAATGAAATGGACATGCAATGAAATGGACGTGAAAATGAAATGGACATGCAATGAAATGGACATGCAATGAAATGGACGTGAAAATGAAATGGAAATGCAATGAAATGGACGTGCAATGAAATGGACGTGCAATGAAATACTGCAAATGAGTGAAGAAACACATAGATGTAATATAAATAAAACCTCCATTCACTTACCTCGTGTGTTAGTTATGCATTCTGTAAAATGATAATCTGATACCGTTCTGTTTTCAACACAACTAATCCACATTCCTTCGTAGATATCCACTGAAAAAGAAATGCAAAATTATTTTGAGGAATAAAATATAAAGAAAAGATACCAAACATTCGGAACTATTCAAAATTCTAATAGAAAAAAGGGATGGTAGTGATCATATGGTACTTGGGTTTCTAACTACATATGCTATCAATGCCTATCACCCTTAACGTTGTGAGTTCGAATTCCGCTCAGGCGAGGTGTAATCGATACATCATTGTGTGATATAGTTTGATGTGGTTTTCTCCGGGTACTCCGGTTTTCTCCACCAATAAAACTGACCTCCATAATATAAGTGAAGTATTATTGAAAATTGCGTTAAACATCATTAACCTAACCCTAACCCTTAAAGAACAATCGTGTAAACAGAGGGGAAATTGATACTCTTAAAAAAATATACATTTTGTATATAGGTTAGGGTTATGATGCTTACCGCCATTTTCAACAGTGTTTTAGTTATATCGTGGTGGTCAGTAAAACACACATATATATATGACCACTCACTGTCCACGCTTGGTAAAGACCATTCAATAAACAATAATGGGTGGGGTTAAATATATTTTTATGAACCCAAACATCTCCTCGTAGTAAAATGATGTGGTCATGTCAATAATTTCTTTGTGTCCAAAATGCTAACCCTGATATATCACTTGGTGAGCAGGGTTGCTTTAAAGAACACTGAATCTCAATCTTGATCTTTATCCATAATCTATATATTTTTCGTGACGCAGTTCTAAATAAGGGTAATAGCAAAATTACCGAACTCCGAACAATCTTCCAAAGGGAAAGGCAAAACTCATAAGTACACAAACAGACAAAAATCACTCAACAACCGGAAAACTGGGAAAACCGTAATGACTCTGACTTGGTACAGGCATTTCCAAAGAGATGGTGGGTTGAATCAGATTTTATGGCGTCAAACCTCCCGATTTCATTACGGCTAAAAGGTTCCGGTTGTCACTATAACAGTATTTTAAACAATACTGGGACAAAATAGGTATAATCGTAGTCAACGCAGTACTTTATGAAAATCCATCATTTAGTATCGTCTCTGCAGAACGTTCCAAATATTAGTTCCATAAAAGAGAGCCAATGACCATAAACATAATTATATATTAGATAGTACACAAGGTCATAATATGGAAACAATAGTCAACTTTGCCCATAATCTAATTGTCAATACCATCTCGCGCATCATGTACACAAGCGACAACGTGTTGATATCTTTCGAAATATTTCTTGAAAAATAAGATGAGGCGATTCTTTAGAAAACCCCTGAATTAATAGTTTGACATTCCGAAGAAGGTAACGTTGTATGAAGCTTCAAAACAAACTGCAACCTCGACGTACGTGTTGTGAAATATAAACTCGATGCGCGAGAGCGGGTGGTATATTACAATTAGAGTTTGAAAAATTCATAATTCATAATGGGATTTTCATTGTGCTCGTAAATTCTTTTTCAGAAACTTCCTCAGTCAAAATATTATTTTCTCTTGAGAAGGAAAGCAAAAAAATGTTTTCCTCTCATGTGGTACAGAAATACATTCTCCCATAAACAAAATTTCTAGCCGGTGATAGCATAATTTTTTTTTCGGTCAGCTAAGGCATTAAAATATTTCTTTTTAAATCCCAGGCCCCTCCCCCCAGATAAGAAAATGGTTGTTGCCTTATACCCTACCGCTACTCGAAACCATGTGCTATCCCATACGAGGATAACAAGCTTGCCATTCCATCATTGGTGCGTTCCAAAAATCTGATAAATTTTAGTAAGGAGTATCATTTGCATTTCCTCTTTGACGGAAGGGTCTGAACAGCATACTACATTACGATAAAGTACTCACAAAAATAAAACCACCATCTCATTAATTTCATTTCAAATAATACTTCCAAGTGAATTAAAATGAATAAACAAAAATTAAGTAGAAAATGCAATTCATCTTCTGTATAAC
This sequence comes from Gigantidas platifrons, assembly GCA_002080005.1. Classification (NCBI taxonomy): domain Eukaryota; kingdom Metazoa; phylum Mollusca; class Bivalvia; order Mytilida; family Modiolidae; genus Gigantidas; species Gigantidas platifrons. Next base: position 1,529,871 of record MJUT01058894.1, on the reverse strand, counting down.
AAAATAATATCAACAATCTTCATTATCTTTATATTCAACATGCTGTAAGGTATACTTTCTCTCTCATTAATTCTCATTTTGTACGAATATCATAAAATAACAACAACAACCAGAGAATATCAATTAAATGAAGCACATTAAAATTAAAATGGAATTGAAAGGAAAGAAGACTCCGGAAAGTTAACTTTCATGATACTCCTAATCATGACATTTTATAGTGTCGCTCCAGGAAGCATTTCAATATAACATCGCCATATGCAATATGAATCCCCATCAGAGACCATTTCAAATCTCAATGCGCCAATAACAGTGTTATTGGCAGTCATATTGAGCAGACGTCAGCTTTTAGGAAATGAATTATCAGTGACTACGTGCAAGTACTTTATCTGATAGACAAATGGATGAATATTACTGTGTCATGATGTCCTTTTTATGTTTATGTGTGTCAAATCTCATGTAGTGAGGAGTCTCCTCCAGCATTTATCAAAGACTACATTTTGTCCCTTTGGTTTTCTTTGTCCCAAAGACTTTTAAATTATTCGGCCTACCAGTCTTTTGACTTTGAGTGTATTTAAGGGGGTACCATACACTACAGGGGGATAACTCTTTAAAATCAGTTGAACGTTTTGATCATATGATTTTTGTATGCAGATTTCAAGCACCTCGGTGATCAAAACCACAGAGAGAAAAGCTGCTATATGGCTAGTGAATTTATAGCTCTGAGTCTGTTGGATTGTATTTTTAAAAATGTTGATATTTATTACAGTGGATATATTCAAACACACTGCCAAAAAATAAGGATATTAAACGAGCAGATCAAATTTTACATGAAGTGTATGGTACCATATTAATGAAGGTTCTTCCAGGAACGCGTCATGCGCACTAATTTATATATCTACATTTTTACTGCAACAAAGAAACTCTAAAGTTATTTTCTTTATCCGTGTGTAAGTGATTGTTGCTTAAGGCAAAGCGAGCACTTTTCAACTATATCATGGCAGAAACAAGTTATACAATGTATTTGAATAAGATAAAGATAATGTCCGCTTTGTAGTAGACAAACAGCCTTATTTGAATTTGCAAAATGCTAGTGTAACAGTGTGTTCTTTCAACCAGTGTAGTCTTTCAAGAGGACAAGTTACACTAGTGTATAATTTCCAGAGGAATTATTACACTAGGTTAATGTTTTCCATGCTAACCCTAACCCTAACCGGAAATTCTACACACCGAAACAAAAGTATGCTTACACTAGCTCACTGAAACAACAATGTTTATCTCCCAACTCAGACATATTATTCTGATTCCGAGTCAGACATTGCTCTGATTCCTTAATGCTGCGTGCTTAAAGAAAAACATATACAATTTTTCCATTATCCCTTGGTTGCCCCTTTTGATATTTTCTGTCACCAGGAAGTGAACTGGATTTGCAAGTAGTTTCCAAAACCTCAACTGGTAATATGTGACAGGGGTACCAAAAAAAGCTATTATTTCGATCAGTGACAATATATAACAAATATTTATCCAATCAGTGCAATCTGACTGCTCAAATAGAACAAGTGCTAGATAAATGTTAATTATTCAACCGAGTATTCGAGAACATTACTAATAGGAGAACTCGTGAACCTCAGTAAGCATTGCACACTGACATTTTTATAATAACATTATAATTACGGTAATGTTACATTAATTATATATATTCGATTATAATTATGAGCAATACATTCCAAATTATTTAATGAATGTCACCAATAAAAGAAACAAACGTATTTCGAGTCGTATCCGTTCCGAATATGTTCCGATAATTATGTATAAATGACTTTACAAAGGTACATGTTATGCAAATCGATATTGATTATCTTTCCCTTTTGTGACTCCATTGTTGTATCGGAATATTCCTTTAATGTAAATATATTAAGATTTAGAACAGATAATTATCTAGCAATTTATAAAGCCAGCAACTAAATAATAGTACCAGTACCAGTCAATTACTGTTGATATTGAAAACTGAAGCCAATATTGTATATTCCATTCAAACAATATAAAGTGACGTCATTGGTGTCTCGAAACCAACATATTGACGTACGAGGAAAACTAAGAAGGGTCACAAAAACGAAACATAAAGAAAGAACGCTAAGAGTGGCCATTCGTGTCATTGGCTTGACATATTTACACGTAAATTGTTGACAATCACGCGTGCATCTTGACAAATTACTTTTCAATTGTTAAAATTCACACGTGAATTTCTTTCTATTTTCCACATAATCGCGTTATATTTGCTTGATATGTTGGAACAATTTGTCAGTGATTTGCGGCAGGTCGTGCACTCCGGTTTCCTCCACCAATAAAACTGACCGCCAAGATATAGGTGAACTTTTGTTGAAATTGGCGTTAAACATCATAACCCTAACCATATCGCTCCAACGACATATAGCTGAAAACTTGCTCGCTGGACGTTAAACATCAATCAATCAATCAATCAATCAACCAAAAGAAAAAGAACAACGATCCGCATAATACTGCAGCGAATACTAGATTGAGCAACACGAACCCAGCAACAACAATCTTCACCGATAGGGTTAACAGTTCCTGCTCCACTAGTGGAACCATCGCGTTACGTTTGCTACAGATCCGGTGCATAATCACTAAAGCTGAAAAGCCATGAAAGAGGAAAGGAAGACGTGATGGTGATTATGCTACATACGGAAGTTTTAGAAATGATGTGTGAGCTTACGGATGGTAAAATTGTCAATTATGGCGGGTTAACTTTCCTTTTATCTGAAGAACGAAAAAGTAATAAGAAAGGAAGTTTATCCTGCAATGACATCATTTACCGACCAATATAGCCTGCCCAATTTTTTTTTATATTGGTCAGTTATAAATAGAACATTGACAATGTGTTTCCAAAGAAATATATCTGTGACGTCCAAATAAACAGAGGTTCGCGATATTTTTACGTCGCCCATTTCGAATTTTTAAAGGGTTTTAATGAAAAAATTATTTCAAATACTTTTATCATTGTCCAGTAAACGTTTATTTACGATTTAATATTGCAGGATAAATACAATACATGTGCACTGTCGAAGCATATAGGTAAATATGTGTATTCGGCGCGAAACGCGGAAAAAGGCTCGACAAAGCCTCGCCTTTTCCCCCGTTTTTAAGCCTCATACACATATTACTTATATGTTTCGACAGTGCACAAGTATTGTATATGTACTATCACATGGGTTATAATAATATCTTCTAATATCCATTTCTGAGACTGCCAAAAAGGTGCTTTCGCAATTGAGACATTGAAGGTTTTGAGGGGCGACTTCCGACCATAACCATATACATTTATTGTATAAAGACGACATCTAAGTTCACCTCCATTTTTGTTGTTGCTCAATCATTATTGGTCTATGTAGTGTTACATGACTAACGTATTGTTGCCTGTCTGTCTTCAATTTACGGCTTCTGGTTAGCCCTTTGGTATCTTCAAACTTTTCTAACCATCTATGTCACCAAATGTTATCACACATGCGATCTTTGCGATTTAAAAAAAAAACCCCAAAATGATCCGCTATCTTAATGAGCAATCATTCTAGATCATCTTTTCACCTTTCTGATCACCTCTATGCTATAAGGCACCTGGTGGCTCAATGAGTTAGGTCGTTGGATCTAACAACTAATACAAACATATCGCCAATACGGCGTGGGTTCGCGCCCGGCTTTGTAAATTACAAAAAAGCGTGCACTCGAATTGCAGCCCAAGTGATAAAGTTTACCAGTTGCTTGCCTATGGTCGGTGGTTCTCTCCGGGTACTCCGGCTTCCTCCACCACTAAAACTGGTCGTCATGATATAGCTGAAATATTGCTGAAAGTGGCGTTAAAACACCAAAAATAAAATAAAATAAAATCTACACTATAAATCTAAATGATGGGATTTGCTTTGTCATAATATTAATATGGTGTAAGAAAAGTTGGAATCTATTAAATGGGTTATCAGAAAAGAGAGACAGACAATACAATGGCCAAACAACAAAATAAGGGACAAAAGGATAAACAATGATCTAAAAAACACAACACCGAAAACTAAAGATAGAGCAACAAGAACCCAACCCAAAAACCACAGACCCTCCGGAAGGTAAGCAGTTGCTGCTGAACTTGTTTTTCACCTAAAGAAAACATGGTAACGCATTATATTATCTAATCTGTACACTCGGATTATTATTATTACGCTAACGTCAACAAAAATATCATTCAAACCCATTATAATTTAAGGATTGTTGATGCAATCATTTCATAATTATTTTTTTTTACATGTGTAAATATTTCATCATTATATTCTTTGTGTTATAACCTTAAGATAAATATAGTATTGATTATTATGAACTAATTGTTAACCTGACATTTAGAACAGACACTGTTACTCTATGTCACAAGTGCAATGTGTTCTACTTAACTCTTTATAATATCTTATTCAAAAGGTTATTAGAAAATGAATCATATCTTGTATAAATTTTCAATTGTTCAGCTAACGGTAACCTAAATAACACAATTTATTACATAGATAGGTGTGATGTATGAAGATTTATCCGTGAAACAAGTTCCACCTACTCGTTTAATCCTTATGCGTACTTCGGCCACTAGTGGTCGTATTTTGATATTCAAAATCTACGATTAGTTATATTATATGTATATGTACATGTACAGTATTAGTGCAGTGTCTTAAAATATTAAGTTTATGTGTATGAGGCTACAAAAACTGGAACACATTCGAGATCTACTGAGCGTTTCCCCAATTTGGCACCGAATACACATATTTTTAGACAATGCATTAATATTTTGTTTGTCCTACAGAAAAAAAAACCCACATTAATCCATGTGCGGGGATATTCGAATTAAAAAATAAAATTTATTCTTTGATTTCCCCTTTTGGTATATGTGATCAAAAGGATGATTCCTTCAGCTCAATAGATGACACGTGAAACTGGTACCAAAAAAGTTATATAAAACGATCAGTGACTATATATAGCAAACATTTATACAGTCAATGTAATTAGAGTGCCCAAAAAGAACAGGTGCATTATAAAAAGTATAATCTTTCCTATAAATACAAAAATGGACAACATAAAAACGATTCGGATAAATTTGCTAAATTTTGCAAGAAAATGGCGAGAGTATTTTAAAAAGATTCACACTTGAATATGTATTTCATGTATTATTTAACCACAGCAGTGGTGTGATGGGTAGCGTACTCGCATAGAGTGTGGTAGATTGAGGGTTCGAGTCCAGTTCAAAGCCAAAGACTATAAGATTATTTTTAAGGTATTTGCTGCCTTTCCAGCACACACGCAGCATCAAGGAGTAAGAACAAAGATGATGTTTCCACTCAATATCAAAATTATTTTTTAAATGTTTTACACTTAAATGTGTATTTCATTTATTACTTAACTGCATCAGTGGTGTACTGGTTATCGTACTCGCCTGGAATGCGGCAGATTGTGGGTTCGAGTCCAGGTTAAGACTATAAGAGTATGTTTATAAGATTTGCTGCCTTTCCACCCGGCACGCAGCATCAAGGAGTAAGATCAAAGACTAGGTTGCTCGGAATTAGGATAGTATGCTCGCTCATTATCAAAAGATTGATAACCACATAAGAAGTGTAATAGTTAGCGATCTCCCCTCGGGTGTGGTAGATCTCTAAGTACACAGCTTTAAGGAGGAAGAACAAAGATTGGTTGCCTCGGAATCAGGATGATATGTCCGAATGGAGCGACATGTCTACCAGAGGTCTGTAGTTTCAGTGAGCTACCAATACAAATCAACTAAGCGTATTGGTCTAGCACAACGTGGACATTATCTGCATCTACCTGAAATTTAACTTGTTACCGCCATGCCATAGCGAAAATGCTTGCTCACTTGGCGTTAAACATTGCTGACTGAGTGACTAATTCACTCATTTTAGTGCATTTCTCAAGCCAGGACCCGGATGTCTAACGTCATATTTCGAGGATTTGTTGTGCTCAGTTAGTTCAGTTAAGGTCAGAGGTGATTGTTCGTTTTGTTGATATTGGTGGAATCAATGACCATGACTGTTTAAAATGTCTTTTTTTTACAACGAATTCCCCATTTACCTGTCACTATCTATAAACGACTTTCTGTGTTATATGGGACAAACAATAGCACGCTTGTATGTAACAGTACAATGCAACATACGTTTATGTAAATCTTGCTCATTCATAAAACATCTATACAAATATTAATCCAACAACAATTGTTACTGTTTAATCAATAACATAAATGTTTTGACAATATGAAAGTTTAACTTGTATGATATACATCGTGATGAAGATGTTCTGAGATAAATATCAGAATAAATATCCAATTGACATTTAAATTTAAACTCCCAGGTGCCGTAAAGAAGAATCCATAATGAATGCCATAGATCGTTTTTGTTGTCGTAAAACAATAAAACCATTGAAACTCAAGAAAAAATCGATTATTTGGTATTCTGACATATACGTTCTCAGTCTTCAATAATTAACGAGTAAATATGAATTACCACACCACTTGCTCGGGGTGATGAAGCAATCAACACGACACAGCATTGTAAACCAAACTGATCTGATAATAAAGATACAAATTACTTATTATTTATTATAGCCGACACATTTGTCTATTAAATAATTCTATCTTTTTGTGTATTAATAAAATATTTTCAACCCCCCGCCCCCAATGTTTTGCTTAAAACACGAACTCATTCATAATCTTATTTCAAAACAAATAAGTCGTACATTTTACGTAGGAGATTATCCAATAAAGATTGCTATTACGACATACCTAACACCTTTATAACAATAATTTATAGTCACCAGTGAATAGACAAGGACAGATGAAAAAAAATTGTATTCAATCATAATATGCAGAGTTTGATAACAAAAACTACTACAAGGAAATATACCACAAACTAGGCTCCCTCTACGATATGCAATGACACAAATTCCACACGTGGATCTGTCACAAATACGTGCAAGATCAAATAGAGATCCTCGAAATGTTTCAGAAGGACGGAAAGACAGACAGACAGATGGAGAGATACACGGACGGAAGGACGGACGTTTGACGCGGTGGTGAAGGAGGTGAAATTTGGCTTTAAGACAGTCGACATTAGCCTGGACGAAGCTACATGTTTTATTGCTAGGCTCAACTTTCTAATGCACTCGTGTATAGTACAAATCGATCCAAAGGATTCACTTGATTTTAATTAGTAAGAAAGGATATGGATGTAAATGAATATGAGAGACTCTCCAACATTACAACTAGACACGAAATAAAGTAAAGGAACTTCGCTTATATTGCTGTTGTACACTTCACTGTCACATTAGGGTCATCAATAATGAGAATAACTAAAATGAATGTAAATAAGGGTAATAACAAAATTACCGAATATCGAGCAATCTTCCAAAGGGAAAGGCAAAACTCATAAATCAACAAACAGAAAAAAATCAGTCAACAACCAGAAAACTGGGAAAACCGCAATGGCCCTGACTTGGTACAGACATTTCTAAAGAATTTTGCTGCGCCTAACCTCCCGCTTTCATTACGATTCAAAGGTTCAACGGTAAAACGACAGATAGTCAGCAGTTGAGAGGTGCTTTTTACTTCTGCCGATAAAAATAAATGTTAGAGTATACCGAAGGTGCAATCAAAAAGAACAATCCAGAAAAAGTGGCAGCATAGGGTACACAAGACGAAGACAAACAAAACACAATATGTGTTAGACACCACTATGCACAAATAACGTAAATAAGACTAAATGTATCACCCAGATAAAAAGGCATCTGATAGATGTAGTTCACTGTTTAGAATGGCCTGATAATTTGAACTAACCCTGAAATAGTGCATCCACTGAAATCGTCGCGGGAGGGCATGTGGTTGTGCCTGGGATAGTATTAATGGTGAAAATAAATAAGATGTTCAGCCTTTTTATACAAGACTGAATGTAATATTTTCTTGTAAAGAATTATAAAGTCAAAATACACCGGAATCGTTTAAATATTCAGAATCCACATAATATTTTACAACACTGGTTGATTGTGGATGGTCACAATATTTGTGAGATCACTGTTGACTGCTGTCATTACAGAATTTAGAATCGATTTAGGTCTTTGTGTGTTCAAGCATGATTTGTAAATTTGAAGATTACTATTGTATAAAGCTAAAACATAATTGTACACACTGTTACTATCTAATAAAAACATATTTTTGTTGCATCTTTTGTTATTATATCTTTTGGTCATACACTAACACGTAGCCACATCCCGTGCGGGGTTATGTTAGAAACAATCACTCGTTGAGAGTTTTTTTCCCTGATTGGTCAATATATTTCACTATCTTTCTAATACGAAAAAAAAAGATGCAGCAAACATCTAATTTTAACGAGATTGACACTGAAAAAAACATAAGATACTTTGCACTTTGTAACATCTTAAGGGGGTACCATACACCACATGGAGATAACTCTTTAAAATCAGTTGAACGTTTTGATCATTTGATATTTGTATGCAGATTTCAAGCATCTCGGTGATCAAAACCACAGAGAGCAAAGCTGCTATTTGGATAGTGAATGTATAGCTCTGAGTCTGTTAGTTGGAATTTGTTAAAATTTTGATATTTATTACAGTGGATATATTCAAACACACTGCCAAAAAAATAAGAAAATTAAACGAACAGATCAAATTTTTCCTGAAGTGTATGGTACCACCTTAAGATATATAATGCACTGTTAAGTGACATCATATTTAATTTCCCCCCTATATCCCACTACTACTTCACAGCAGTAAAGAATCAATGCCCTGACCATAAAAGGAGCCCCAATGTAACGTAATACTTGCATTAGCATTGTGCATGGTATCTGCAGTACTCATGCTTGATTCACGTTTATTAAATATTGATGCAATTCTTTATAAGGAACAATTTGCCTCTTGGGGATATATCTGTACTTTTAGCTTCATGTGGGGTTAAACTAGTTTGAAATACCGTAGAACTTACAAGATGAAAATGTGTTGAAGAGACAGTGTTGGCAATCATAATTGCAATTTAAGGAGTACTTTAATTATATACTTCCACATAGAAAAAGTACTTAAATTATATACGCCCACATCAAGACTACAAAAAGGCACAATCAATAACTATTATACAACGCAGACTCTGCTAAGTAGAAAAATAGGAAAAAATTTGAAGATATCTAAGTAAACGTTAGAGAAAACGGAAATGGCAATCAAGAACGGACACTGGCAACATTGGGCACAGGACACAGGATGAAGACAAGCAAAGCATAAAAAACACAACACAATTTTTTTTATAAAAAACTTAAAAAATGAGTAACAATATTTTATTCTTGTCAAAACCCTAATCTGTGGTATATTGGTTAATGTGCTCGCTTCGAGTGCACCAGATGGTTGTTGAATTCCGGTCGGTTCGAACACAATATAAAGGAGTATGAACAAACACTGGTCAGCCCAGAATCAAGATATGTGTCTAGCATGCCTACCAGTGGACTGTTGTTGACTGTTGTTTAAATCAGGTAGCACTATAAAAATTCTAACCACGCTTTTTGTTCGAGCACAAAACGGAATTCATCCCATCTAACTGTAACTGGTTGTTGACTCTATAATATAGCTGAAATATTTTCTATTTGGCGTTAATCAACAATCACCCAATCTTTCAATATTTATGTCAAATATAATATTTTTGCAGAATTTGTTTTTTTTTAATGAAATAGTCGTGTGTAATATGTTTATGATGTAGACCAATGTATACCATAGTCACGTGATTATATATAATGAATTTCCTTGTTATGATCCTGAATATTGAAAAGTAAATAAAAACAAACAATTGAACTAAAATTAACAACAACACAGTCCCATGGTATGCATACGTTCTATAGCCTAATATTTGATGCCTAAAATTTTCAACATGATCACTATCAAGCTATTATTGATTAATTATACTATGATCATGCCCTTTACATTTGAATAAGGTCATAATTAATGCATGATATTGCTATCATGGTCTGAATAATATTGTTGATGTATTGTATTGTAAATAGGGCCTACACGAGGATTTAAAACTCCCCTAACGGCCATTGTTGAATGGAAATTTCGTCCAAAAGGTCAATGGTTAAATTCTGTAAGATGACACATATGTTGGTGTTTAGATATACCGTTATTGTTTTTGATACGTGAATAGAAAACTAAAACAATAACCAAAAAAATATTTAAAATCTCTTATATTGAATAAAAGTAAATTCCAATCTGCACTCCAAATATTCAGTTGCTTGATCCGTTTCTTAAGGACTCCACACATGCAGACTTGAGAAATTGTGTTCATTTGAAGATTAATTGGGTTTGGATATCTGAATGTCATTAATTGGACAGGAAATTAGTCCCTTCCGAAGCACCTGACCTCACTCCCTGTTTTTGTATGAGTTTTGTTTTACCATTGCCGTGTGCATATGTATAAATAGTTCCTTTATGCAAGAAAAGTTTTAATATACCAAAGGGTTATTCAGAAGCCACAAATTAAAGAGGGAAAGACACTACAATGACCAAAAGAAAACGCACAAAGAATGATCAACAAAATACTACACAGAAAACTAAAGATTGAGCAACACGAACCCCACTAAAAACTGGGTGTGAACTCATGTGCTCCGGAAGGTTTATCAGTACCTGCTCCACTAGTTACACCCGTAGCAAAGCAAAATATCATTAAAAAGTAGTTCAATATCTACCACAAGCATCATCGTAATTCTATTGCAGGAATCACTTCAACGTGAACAAACACCACAGCAATATATTTCCGGTCAAATCATTTTTTTAAGATTTGTTTCTTAAACTCACAGTAATGGACATATGCAGCATCACATCTTAAAACGGATAGGAGTAAATACCCCTATCCACTTAATATCAATATACTGTGGTAATTGCAGACCTTTGATATCTATAAGATGAGAAGATAATTATTATTGTTGATCATTGATTGTCTGTACTTGATTGATAAGCGTCTAAAAAGAATATCAAAATGCATTATGATGAAGCTTCACATGTTTTCCCAGAAGACAAAGCTGTTTACACCAAAACACATGGTAAATATCATCTCTATTATATGTAGTTCTAATGCCATCAACGCCATATCAAGATCAGAGACCGATACGGAGAGTTTGAAGATACCAAAGGGTAATCAGAATCCGTAAATTGAAGAACAGACATGACAATGGCCGAAAGAGTACAAAAGGACAAACAACAATCTATAAAACATACACATTAAACTAAAGATCGAGTAACACGAACCCCACTAAAAATCGGGGGTGCTCCGGAAGGGTGAGCAGTTCCTGCGCCACTAGTGACACCCGTCGTGTTAATCTAGTTACACACCCGGTAATAAGTCATGAGTGAGGAAAGGACCGAGAAGTGTTTTACAAGTGGAACATATCCGTGGTCATTTGTGACACAGATATTCCATAACGGTCAATCAAGTCATGGTGGCGGCTGCAAAACTTTCGAAGTGATGACTTCAACTTAACCAAGTGGAACCCCTGGTTCAGTAGCTTCCTTGTTAGCAGCAACCCTCTATCAAGGAAATCCTGATAGGAACCACAAGCTCTGGAATATCGTATCATTTGAGAGATATATACTCCATATGCAGGTGCTGCTGGAATGTTGCTACATATAAATGGATATAATTCAACTTTTAGGGGAAAGAGGACTGTGTTTTACTCCGAACCAGATTTTTTTCTCATTCGAAGCAAAATAAAAACCCAGCTTGTATTGATTTTGACATTTGTTTTAAATTTTACAGAAAATTCTTGCTGAAAACTGCAGAGTTGGATTATATATTTTTTGCACCTTTTATGTTCATTTGCTCTTCAATAAACGTTGGGGACACAATTAAGAAATATACCTAGCCCCTTTCTCCCTAAATTCCATATGGTCGTTCCTTTATCTTATCTTAGGAAAGCTACATAGATAAATTCCAAAGGCAGATGCAACAGTTGCAAATTAATAGGAGATGACAAAGAAAGTAGCTAAGTTTTAATTATTCAATGAAGTATGGTTTGGGCCATGTCCAGTTAAGCAATAGTGTGACAGGAAAATGAAGAAGAATGGCGTGATCCATTTATATCACTGGCAATGTATGCTACACATGACTACAACATTAACACATGACTACAACATTATCACATGACTACAACATTATCACATGACTACAACATTAACACATGACTACAACATTAACACATGACTACAACATTAACACATGACTACAACATTAACACATGACTACAACATTAACACATGACTACAACATTAACACATGACTACAACATTAACACATGACTACAACATTAACACATGACTACCCAAAAGCAAAATTAACAAAAAATCAAAACGAAATACAATATATATGTTTTTGCTAATTCTTCAGAATCAAATAAGTCTATAAGCGATTTCCGTTTAGACAGGTATTTTATATTCTGTAGGTATTGTACAAAATCCTAATACCATAATGATAATGATATAATATCAGGTGGGATGACAATTTATTGAGTGGGTGACCTTAAATTGGAAAATCGTTTTACCTGGAAGGTGTAAACAAATTCCTATATTTGTCATAGAGTATTGATTGATTAAGTGATTATTGCTTAACGTCAAGAGAGAGGTCGGGACGGATTTTGACGCTACCTAAAAACCCTCTATCGAACGGTCTCCCGAACGGAGTGGTTCTTCAGAGGAAAATAATCATTATATAACTTACATGTATCTTTGTTAGCTTTTTGTGGCGGTTTGTGTGTAACATAATTAATTATTTTGATACGTATTAATTTAAACTTCTACGATAATATTTTTTAAATATACCAAACGTTAAATCACCAATACGACATCGTAATATTGTGTCTGAAGTGGATTCCTTTCTAGAATCCACTATTTTGTCCAGTGTTCCTAAAATCCTAGAAGTGGTTGCAAAGTACTCAGCTTATAATTACAAACTACACATAAGGTGATATACAGCTGTTTGAACACCCACTATAACAATTGACAGAACTATTACAATTTTACACCAGTGATATCTCCGCCTTCTTTCTACAATAAGATAATTGTAGCGGAGATAAAACAGATAGTTACAACGACAATGACCTCCATTAGCAGACACATCATTTGCGTAGAGCGATTGCTTTTAATAATATTGTTTTTTTGCAACATTGTATAAATTATCCTACTTTTCACAGACGTACTTCTTGCCTTCGTATTCTTTAGTAAAAGACGTAATTATTAAGATAGACTTTTAGATCTGCCTGCTATTAAAGATCACGCCCTTAACACCACTTTAAGGATCACGCACCGTTTTTCATTACAATGTTTAATATACGTGAACTGGTGAAAATAGGATTTGTCGCAGTAAAACGGCTAATTCTAGATTTTAACTAAAGTACCACTCTGTGTGTATACATGCAATGGTTGGTTCTATTTATTTCAGGCGTTAGGGTTAGGGATATGATGCTCAACGCCACTTATTTCACAATATTTCATAAAAGTTACATTAAATAATTACTAAAAGAAAGAACGTTTTTATGAGAAGCTAGTCGAGCAAACCGCCAATCAATTTCTAAATATAAACTGTATTTCAATTTGATGATAGAAGTCAATATAGCTTATTTCAAATTAGCTGAACCGTTGCACCTGAGTTAATAGCTAGTTTACGTGAGATGTGTGCTGGCTAACCTTCAGCTTTCTTTGCAGTATTGTATTTTTCTCTCTTTTCGTTAACCATTGTATTGTCTGTCCTTCTACGACTTATGGTTTCTAATTACTCCTCTAGTATCTTTGACTTTGATTTTCAGCATTGGTCCGCCAATAATATAGGGGAGCTTAGTGAAATTCGGCATGGTTATCTAATTATCAATACCGAACGAGAAGATCTATGTATCCTAAACCAATGTATATATAAAATTAATAAATATGTTTATTGGCTACTATGTTAGAGAAAGTCGAAGGAACAATCAAGAACGGACAATCCAGAGACACCGGTAACATTTGGCACATATGACACAGGGCGAAGACAAACAAAACACACAATACAATACAGAAGGAGTTCCTGCATCTTATAAGACACCCGCTAGCAGTCGAGTCGAGTGCACCGTTTTTGTAATTTACAAAGCCGGTCGCGAACCCACACCGTATTAGTGATAGGCTTGTACGAGTTGTTAAGATCCAACTCATTGAGCCATCCGGGCCCCTTTGATTGAACGATATATACCATAGCATACCAATGGTTTACACAAAAGAACGTACAGGTAAACCTGCATTAAGAGAGGTCACCTTTAGAAAAAAGAAAAAAATGGCCTTAGAAGGATATGACCTCTTAAAAGAGGTTCAATTCGTATGAAATCTTCTATAATAATACAATAAAAATGTGACCTTTGAATACAGGTGACTGCTTAATAAAGGCATGTTTGACTGGATATGAATCACTTTATTTCGTAAATAATAATCACCTCGCAATTTCGTCCATCGCTGATTACGTTTTACACACCCACTGACTACTTATCAGACCTATATTACATAATATCTTACTCATACGAATTACATATATCATAGTCTTAACATATCATCGACTCCTTAAATGTGATGAATCAGCCGAACATAAACTAATCACGCTTACATCAAAGCACATGGCTGCCTCAAGGGAGATAATTTTCATCTCTGTCTCAAGGGAAATAATTACATTTATTCGACCAATTATATAACGAGTACTTCCAGCGATAAAGTCAAATATGACAGTTTAAGTGCAGACTAAAGGATAGGACGTCTTTGCAAAGACGTTACAATTATGGCATTAAATCAATGGATTTTCCGTTAGAATTGCTTATACAGCAATTTTGTTAGAGGCGGTCATTCCGACTTGTATATATTTGGGTATGAGAGGTGATTGTTCGTTTTGTTGATATTGGTGAATTTTTTTACTATCACTGTTTAAACTGTCTCTTCATGAATTTCTCACTTTAAGAATTCATATCAGAAAATGTCTTGATGTCTTGTTATGTGCACAGTCTATATTTTATATATACACATTAAGCACACTACCGATTCGGTAGTGTAATGATTAGTGTGCTGGCCTCGAGTGCGGTAGATCGTGTGTTCGAGCCACGTTCGGGTCAAACTAAAGACTTTAAATTTTGTATTTGTTGCTTTTCCGCTAAGCACACAGTATTAAGAAGAAAGGGCAAAGACGGGTAGGATTGGAATCAGAATAATGTGTCCGAGTGGGGCGACCTGTCTATCCGCGGTCTGTTGTTTCAGTGTGTACAATTAAAATCCAACTAACACCATCTAATATATAAAGAATATACATGACTGAAATGTAGAACAACTTACAAAAAGCGATGTTCATTTATTTTTAATTTGTGAATAAGTATAAAATTGATCATCTCTCATGCTCATTTGGTCATTTGGGTACATATATTAAAAACAGATGAATTGATAGCAGAACAAAACAGAAGCCCACTAAAAACTAATCATACCATGAGTTTCTAACGTGTTAACGGCACTTTCAAGAGGATTTCAATTAGTTCGTGACTGTCCAATGTTATTGCCAGAAACCTACAGTCATTGACCTACTATAGCGCATAACACAAGTCTATAGGGTACGTCACATCATGAGTGTTAATTGCAGTTACACTTTTAGTGGTGAAAGGCACTTATTGCATGTTTCGAGGCTAAGCCAACCATGCGATCGTGGCTGAAAAATTTGTCATAGCATGATATGATTTACTATTCTATGTGTTTAACAGTACGTATTTCAGTTGACAGCGGTAGAGCCACTTCTCTTGGTGAACTACCACGAGTGCTAGGAGAAACCAAACACTCTTTCCAATTTAAATGGGAGATAGCAATTTTAAAATGCTGTATTGAGTAAATATCATCAATGTACTGTTATTAGCAGTAGCAAACTACACCTATCACATACGACTACACATTAAGGAACAGCCATTTAGTTTTTAGAGGGCATTTCCTCTCATGAATCAGAAATTTGCTTCACACAAAACAAAAATCAAATTATTTATTTTAGACATGAAATATCTGTTTCTTTTCTTCGAGTTTTACCCCCCCCCCCAAAAAAAAAACACTCATTCATGGGGGTCAGATTATGATATTATTTTGCGTCGTTGCATCGTTTATGTCAATTAATTTTTTTCGATAGAATTTGGCGACATAAATTAAAGAATAAATACACCTGACCTCTAGATGTTAAATGATATATCTCTAATTGTATTCGGAATCGGCGTGGCCGTGGTTGTATGGTAGTTGGATTTACAACTACCTATGTAATCTGTGCTTATCACCACTGATGTTGTGGGTTCGACTCCCGTTCAGGACGAGGTGTACATCATTGTGTGATAAAGTTTGTTAGTGACTTGCGGCAGGTCGGTGGTTTTCTCCGGGTACTTCGGTTTCCTCCACCAATAAAACTGACCATCACGATATAGCTGAAATATTGCGGAAAGTGGCGTTAAACACCATAAAACCAAACAACCAAACAACCTAATTGTATTCTATACATTTCATATTAACGATATATAAACACAAAAATGTATATTGCAATCAATAAGTATTATAATAAATGTTTAGCTTGTTTTTATAGCTATACACGATTGTCAGTTGGTAGGAAAACTCACATATGATGGCTATTTGACAGTAGGGTCTTAATTTTGAATGATGAAATAAATTAATCTTTAATGCCCACATGCGATGTCAAACATATGTATCAACAGCTTTGAACCAGTCTGCAAAACAACAGTGCGTCTGTCTGTCTGTCTCGCACATTAAATTTCATAGTATGTTGTTTATAAAAATTGCATACTCCACAATGTAATTTTTGTATTTTACTTAATACTTATATGTTACCTGAATATGTTCAAATAAAATAGGGTTAGAGTTAGGGTGCTTAACGCCACTTTCAAGAATATTTCAGATATATCGGTTGCGGTCAGTTGTATTGGAAACCGAAGTAGCCGGAGCAAACCACCGGCCTCCAATTAGCTGGCAAACTTTATCACATACTATTGTATCTAGAACAGCTATCCATGAATGTTGTTCGCACTCATAGCATTAGTGGTGATAGGCACTGATTACATAGGTAGTACCTGTTGTAGATCCTACTACCATACGATCACGACCACGACGGCCTCCAAAGAAAATATGTTTTGATCAATTAAATTCCCTTTGAAATTTACAGTTCCTCAAAAATGTAATTGATTAAAACTACGGTCGATCTGGGATGCTTATAGCCAAAAGAGGGGTCCCGGTGGCTCAATGAGTTCGGTAGATGGGTTACCTAACAACTCATACAAGCCTATCACCAATACGACGTGGGTTCGCTCTTTGTAAATTACAAAAAGGGTGCATTCGACGCGCAGTCGCAAGTGATAAAGTTTACTAGTTGCTTGCCCATGGTCGGTGGTTCTCTGCGGGTACTCCGGCTTCTTCCACCACTAAAACTGGTCGCCATGATATAGTTGAAATTTTGCTGAAAGTGGCGTTAAACACCAAAAAATCAATCAATCAATCAATCAATCAATCAATATTCAAAAGATTGGAAAGTAAAATAATTTAAAAGTCTTCCGGAGTAAGTAAACCAAAGGGCCTCAAGCAAAAATAACCTTCATATTAGACAGTAAGTAAACCAAAGGACCGAAAGAGAATAAAGCTTCATCTACGGTTAGAGAATAAAGCTTCATCTACGGTTAGAGAATAAAGCTTCATCTACGGTTAGAGACTAAAATTGTTTCCACATGAGACACGCACACCTACAATTTTGCATACTGTGAAATCCTCATGAATAATGGGGTTCTAATTATCGCCGATTTCGTAGTCCACTCAATAAAAAATAAAACTCCAGCTAAATATAATTTCTCCATTGATTGTTACCTGTAATATTTGAAACCACGAAAATTAGTGCCAAGGTATAAAAATACTATCACAGTATTAATCAACAATGAACGATTCAAGGCATTACTTTATATGTATTTGTCTACAATATTAATATTAATCTATTGCTTCCATACAAGTGATGATGGCGTCTTCAAATTTTAAAATTACGATTGAAATCTCTCATTTGAAAATTCCTTGAGAATTCCTTTTAGCTATTACATTGTGTCATCCTTGGCTAGTAGAGGGAGAATAATATTGTCTTTCTTCTTAATTTTGAATCAATACATTTCTTTTTAGAAACATGCACTAGAGCTTCGTTACATAATGATAAATTATTGATTCTTGTTAATGCGAATTAAATGTAAGATTTCACTGTATTACAATCATTACGTACTACTTGAACAGATGTCGATTTCATGAATGTTATTTCAGCGTACCTAGCTAGATACACTGTATGTTTCCAAAGATCTACTGTAGATGTCTAATATAATAACATGTATAATACGGGTCTCCTGTGGTTTGGGTAATCCTATATATCGACTGATGAATGAGAATTGTTATATGGTGTAGGCAAAATCTTTGATATATTTCAGAAGATGAAATGTATTTAGCAAAACCACACAACTATTAGTAACCAAATGAAATAAAAACGCGCCTATCCTCTATTATATAGCTAATACCCAAAGGCTTTCATATTTAGCTTCTTTGTAAAATTCAGTGAGTGAGTACTTGTCAATGAGTGAAATTAGTGATGTTACGGAAATATCATGGAGAGAACAAGTTAGTTCTGATTAGAAGAAGTTAATGTCTGCTTTGTACAAAACCAACATTACATTGATCAAGAGTTTATGACCTAAACCAACATTACACTATGTATGACAATGATTATTAGTAAAAATCAGTACATAAAGCTCCTCTATATTTTATCATATGTTTGATATACAAAGGCAGAAGACTATTAAATTCGGTGTGTGAATGAATATGAATATGTCTTTGCAACAAAAAACCAAAACAAAAACAAAACAAAACAAACAAACAAACAAAAAAAACCAAAACAAAAACCAAAACAAACAACCCCCCCCCCCCCNAAAAAAACCTCGTAGATATCAAAATTAGTGCGCACGACGCGTTTCTGGAATAACCTTCATCAAAATCAAAATCGAAAGATTGGAAAGCCAAATAATTAAACATATAATGGGCGCAATAAAATCAAAGGGTCTAAAACGGATAGCCATAATCAGATATGGTCACCTATGCAAATAAGACCTAAATGACAGGTCCAATTCCAGAACGGATGATGTTCATGTCTATGGGGCACATGACTGACGCTATTCCTATTGTTAGGGGGGTTGGGGTCGTCATGAGGTATTTATAGCTTTGAATTGTATTTGTGCTTATACTGTTTGTATTTACTTAATTTTGTATCTGGATAATCTCCATAGTTACAAAAAAAAAAAAAAAACTATTAGAACATTAGGAAAATGATTTACACAAATAAAGAGAAGAAAATAGTTGTTCTGTAGTAATGTTGTAAAATATGGTCAAATTAGGTTTGTTGGGGGAAAAAACGTCAATGATACTCCCCCATAAGATATAAGAGAAAACAAATATAGCCCACCAAATACTGAAATAAAATCAAAAACACAAAATAAAACACTGTCGAAACAATTCTAAACAATTCGAAAGTCAATTATGAAAATCGTATAAAGAGGAAATATTGATACCCTTAACACACAAATACATGACTGTGTACTTTCTAGTCTATGTACAGACACTTCAATAGAAACAGGTGGCGGAGTAAAACTAGTGAAATTGGCGACAGACACCAACAACCCTAAGCTCTATAAACAAAACAGTAATGATTGATCAAAATATTGAAAGGGTCCGGCTGGCTCAATGAGTTAGGTAGTTGGATTACCTAACAACTCATACAAGCATATCACCAATACGACGTGGGTTCACGCCCGGCTTTGTAAATTGCAAAAAGGTGCACTCTACTAGCAGCTGCAAGTGATACAGTTTACTAATTGCTTGCCCATATTCGGTGATTCTCTGCGGGTACTCCGGCTTCCTCCACCACTAAAACTGGTCGCCATGATATAGCTGAAATATTACTGAAAGTGGCGTTAAAACACAAAAAATCAAATCAAAATATTGTAAGACAAACAAATAAGAAAGCATAAATTTGTCATAAAGAAACATTTCATTCCTGATTTTGGGACATATAATGTGTGTTGTGTAGTAAATTGATTCCAATTTAAATAGTGCAGATAATTCCTGTTATCTACATTTATGAATAACTGTAAGATAACATACAATATGTATATACAGATCTGAAAAACATACGACATATAAACGATAGAGAAAACCGAAGGGAAAATCACGAATGGACAATACAGAGACGCTGGCAATATTGGGTACGCAACCTGGACCCCACCAAAACCCGATGGTGAACCCAAGTGCTACGGTATGTACTACAATAACTTTGGATTGGCTTATGGTGCATAAAGCCACTTTCAACAATATTTGAATTATATCGTGGCGGTCAGTTGTATTGGTGCAAGAAACAGGAGTGCCCGGTGAAAACCACTGACTGGTCACTGACAAACTTCATCACATGATGTTTTATTGAGTACATCTCACCATTAACGAAGTTCAAACTCACAACTTTAGTGGTGGTAGAAGCTGATTGCATATGTAGCTGTAAATCCAACTACCATTCGATCAAGACCACGAGGGCCACTCAATAAATCTTGAGACAGTTATGTTACTCCGTATTTACAATTCTACCCACGTATGTGTGTGTCAGTGAAATATGATACGTGATGATTACATGATTACGCAAATGATAAATATACAAGTAGGTCGATATTTAACAAAACGTGACCTATTTATTAATTTATATAAATTCAATTCAATACTTAATCGATATATAAACGTTTACCAGGTGTGTGATGCATTATAATAAACATAATCCATTGTTTTCAGTCCTAAGTCAATGTCTTATAACAAGACCATTTATTGTTCGGGGCGGGGCACATGGGGTTCCTGCATTATTGTTTGTCATTGCCTGATTTAACACCGTCACATTTTTCTTGCGCCTGTTCCGAGCCAGAACTTGGATTTCCGAGTCATCTGTCGTAGACTTTGTCTTTAATGATTTGAGGTGAGATGTCTTTGTTAATTTTGTTGATATCGCTGGAATTGTTGACTTATCACTGTTTACAGTCTCGTTCCATAGTATGTCATTTTGTCCTTTTATTTCTTTTGGCCACTGTATAATCTGTCCTTCGATTTACAGTTTTTGGTTACTTTCTTTTCGTAATGGCAATGTATGTCCTTCCAGTTATGACTTCTAATTACTTTCTTTTCGTCATGGCAATGTCTGTCCTTCCAGTTACGACTTCTAATTACTTTCTGTTTGGTCATTGCAGTGTCTGTCCTTCCAGTTACGACTACTGATTACTATCTGTTTGGTCATTGCAGTGTCTGTACTTCCAGTTACGACTCCTAATTACTTTCATGTTGGTCATTGCATTGTCTGTCCTTCTTCCATTTACGGCTTGCGATTACCCTTTTGAGGTCTTCAAGCATTTCGTGTTGCTTATCACTAAGTTTGAGGGTTAGGGTTATGGCGCTTAGCGCCACTTTAAACAATACTTCAGCTATATCATAGCGACCAGTTTTATTAGTAGAGGAAACCGGAGAAACCCACCGACCTGTCGCAAGTCACTGACAAACTTTATCACATAATGTTGCATCGAGTACACCTCACCTTTGCGGGTTTCAAACTCACAATATTAGTGGTGATAGGCCTTGATGGTATAGGTAGCTATACATCCAACTACCATACGATCACGACCATGACGGCCCCCGATTACCCTTATGACACCTTCAAAGCATTCTTATTGATTACCATGAAGTGTTTCAAGGTCGCCAATAACCTAAGCTACCCTCGTATACTGTAGTTCAATCTAATCATTTGTAATAGCAATTATTAATATTTTATTCTACAATTATGATATGTAGGTCATAATTTTCTTGTCATGATTTTTTTTTAATATCCGTCTTTTTTTCCTATTGAAGACAATCATCTCATCACTTTCAATTAATTTATTGATACCTAGATTGGACAAAACTATATGAAACCTTGAACTTATGGCAAGATGATGAATCAAATAGAAAAATAATATATCACGATATTTTACCTGTTGTTAAATTGTATCAAGTATTATGGCTTTAATCATCTCGAAGGCTTTTTTTTTGTCTCAACACAACGAAAACATAGCCTTAAAAAGATTTGAAGGACAATTAAGCAACGTGTAATCACCAGAGCCCATAACACGAAGAAGGACAGACAACTCAATGGCAAATACAAAACAAAGGGAAAACAAAGGCAAACAACGGAACATTGGGACAATGGAACATTACACAATAAACTAAAAATGCGTACCCACTAAGATTTGATTTGATTTGATTTATTGTGTTTAACGCCACTTTCAGTAATATTTCAGCTATATCATGGCGACCAGTTTTAGTGGTGGAATAAGCCCGAGTACCCGAAGAAAACTACCGACCATGGGCAAGCAACTGGTGAACTTTATCACTTGCGGCCTCGAGTCGAGTGCACCCTTTTTGTAATTTACAAAGCCGGGCGCGAACCCACGCCGTATTGGTGGTGATAGGCTTGTATGAGTGGTTAGGTAATCCAACTACCTAACCCATTGAGGCACCCTAACCTTGCAATGGACAATGGACAATAAAACAATACACTGTAAGCTAAGCATGTTGCAAAACGAACCCACTCAAAAACGTGGACGTAGAACTCATACACTTTAGAGGTAATAGTTAAATAGGTTTATGAGTGGCCGTTCATGTCATTGGCGCGATAATATACGCGTATAATATTATATACGCGTATATTATCAACATATACGCGTATATTGTTGCTATATACGGGTATATTGTTGTTATATACGCGTATATATACGCCTATATACCCAAAAATTCATTTAAAGTATTAACGTGTATATTAACGCGTATATAACAACAATATACGCGTATATAGCAACACTATACGCGTATATACTATTATACTCGTATATTATCGCGCCAATGACATGAACGGCCACTCATATAGGTTGACGTGGTTTATTAGACATATTAAATGTACTGTTCCTAAATAAAGTAATAATAATATAATTATTAAAAAACAAGTATACCCCACAGGTGGCCGTAGCCGTTTTTGGCTTTCATGTTAAGGCCCTTTGCTTTGATTTACTTGCTCCTAAACACCTTTAAGATATTTCGTTCTCCAATCTTTTGATGAAGGTTAATCCAGAAACGCGTCGTGCGCACTAAATTCGATATCTACTTTGTTTTAGACTTAAATCACACTATAACACAAAGACGGATAAGTAAGGTCATCATATCTCTCTAAACACAGTACGCTGTATAGTACATACTATTCCAGTGCGTACGCCAAAATCTAGATTTGAAATTTCGTTAATTGCGGAACGAACAGCCATGTATAATATAAATCAGACTGTAGACAGAACTGTCCTCGTTACATGACAATATGCTCCCCCATTTATCATTGGTGACAAATTGTTTTAGCGAGAGATATTTATATCTTTAATGTTTCGTTTGTTTCTGAGGTTAGGGTATTGGTGTTTAACGCCACTTTCAAGATTATTTTAGTTATATCGTGGTAATCAATGTTATTGGTGGAGGAAACCGGAGTACCTGGAGAAAACCATAAAACTGCCGCAAGTCAATGACAAACTTTATTACATAATGTTGAATCCAGTATACCTCGCCTTTGTTTCAGAATAATATTGTAATCTTCATGTAATACAACATAATCATATTTTCACCTCGAATGTTTTGCTTTATGCATTTCATAAAATTTACTTCAACGTAATATTAAAAATACAGCGATATTGGACATGAATACAGAAATTTACGACCAAACACAACAATGTATAATACGTTTGTGTTTGACTTCCTGAAACTCGATCATTTGTTAATGAGATTTGATGCACAAATAGCTTCCTATATATGACTTAGAATGGATAATGGTAACGAGCTGAAGAAGGAAACAGCTGTCATTACAGAATTAAGAACACAGAAGTCTGAATCAAAGTTGAAGGTTTTGTATGATAAGATTGGATTTCCTACGTCATATGTCGTGGTTTCCTTTTTTGTGGTTTCGGCACTAAAGGCTACCGACCATCCGACAAAAATAAGATTTCTGAAATCTGAATGAAAGTTAAACGCATAGTATGTGTGTTAAACATATAATGTTTGCTTTTTTTTGTCTCAAAACGCATAAACAGGATAGCCAAAATCACCTGAGGTCGCCTATGTCTGTATGCTTTCCTTGTTAATTGTGCCATTCGCTAAAATTGAACCGAACTCCAAATATGTCATTGACCAGGTTGATAATCTAAGCCAAACGTAATGATGGTAAACAATACAGATGAAACTGTTCTAATAATTAATAACAACTCACTTCAATGGCTTGTTATGAACAAAACAAAATAATTATAACTATCACACGGTTTCCTTCATTAATTTGCTGATCACTACACAGTGACTGTCTTACATAGGACTAATGATCTGATTTCACTGTCGTTTTCTCTGTTCGTTCATTTTACTTGGTTTATTACAGGTCTTTGACTATTAACTTGAGTAACACCACAAAACCATGTTGACCAGGAACTGCTTACTCTAAACGCACGAGTTCAACCTCGTTTTGTTGTTGGAGGTCATCTACTTTAGTAAAACAAAGTCCCCATGTTTAGCGGGAATTGCTTACTCTTCGAAGTACACCGGTCCATCTCTGTTTTTGGTTGAATATCATTTACCTGATTAACATTACAACCCGATGTTGAACGGGAAATACATGTTCTTCGAAACACACGAGTTCACCTGTGTTTATTGTTAGGAAACATTAACGTGCGTAACACCACGACCCCATGTTGAACAGGAACTTCTAACTATTCGAAGCACACGAGTTTATCCCGTTTTGTTCTTCGTTGGGCCCCAATAACCTGAGTAACATACGACTCCGTGGTGAGCAGGACATACTTACTCTTCGAACCAAATGAGTCCATCCCAGCTTTGTTGTTGTGTATCATTAACATGAGTAACAAGAAAACTTTATATTGAGCAGGAGATACCTAATTTTCGAAGCACATGAGTTCACCCCCCATTTTGTTGTCGGGGATCATTAATCCGCGTAACACGATAGCCCCATGTTGATCAGGAACTGCTTACTGTTCCAAGCAAGCGAGTTAATTTCCGCTGTGTTGTTGGGAATCACTCACCTGTGGAACACGACAACCCCATGTTGAAGAAGAACTGCTTGTTTGTTGTCATGATGTTTAGCAATAATCGTCTGGCATTATTCACGCTAATTATTGTTGGTCTTTTTTAATGTTTGCCACGTGTTTGAGAGTCATTAACCTGAGTAACAGGACAAGCCCATGTCGAGCAGGAACTGCTTTGTCTTCGACGCACACGGGTTCAGCCTCGTTTGTTGCTAGGCTCACGTTGCTAAGCATGGATTTTCTGGAATTGCTCACATTGTTGTCTCTTTGTTAATCATTGTCACGTGTTTGGGAGCCATTAACCTGAGTAAACCGACAATCCCATGTGGAGCAGGAACTGCTTGGTCTTCGAAGAACACGAGTTCAGCCTCGTTTGGTGTAGGAGTCGTGTTGTCTAGCATTAGTTTTCTGGAAGTTTTTCACACTGATTATTGTGATTATTGTATGTCTTTGTCTTTTTTAAAGTTTGATTTTCTGTATTGATTTACGATTCGTTTTTAATACATTTTACACACTGCCAAGGGGAAGACTTTATTCATTAACGCGAATAGAAAGCTTACAAATTAATGTCATTTCATTCTAATAGATGTTGAGGTTCTAGATGGGTCCTTCCTAAACTAT